>CM062813.1:570399659-570608632 GCA_031772625.1 Pinus tabuliformis | reverse complement strand
TTCTTTGATTATATTTTAAGCATAATAATTTTTGATTTTTCTTTGTATTTTAACTATGAATTGAAAATACTTGGTTATCATGTCCTTTTAAACAACAACCAAAGCTTGAATATGAAACTAGTATTACGCGATGTTGGTTGAAATTGTGTTAATTGTTTTGTGTTGAAATATTTTCATGACCATTAGAAACGTTTATTTTCATGTTGTTATTTGAGCACATGTTGTTTATATACTTGGCCATTTTCCTATGATAGAGAATGAGATGTTGTTGCAAATAAAACAAAAAGGGTTAGACATCACACCTCATATTGTTTGTTTTCAAAAGTTATTTATAGCTTGAGATTTTGAAATGTTACTTAGTGAGCATGATTGTGCCTAATATTTACCTGAAGGTTGAATATTAAGTTACTACGGTGCTATTTTCTGTGGTGATATTTTATTTTCTTTGTTTATACAGGTCATCTAACCACATAGTGTCCACTATCGCTCAACAAAAGAAATCTTGTTCGAGTTTCTTGCTTTTATCGAAGAAAATGACTTTAACATTGTTGATGTTGAAGTATATGACTTGTAAATCCTTTATAATCTACTTTATTTTATATTCTATTGTTCGTCATATTTCATGTATTACACTTTGCATTGTATCTTTTTTGGTTTTCAGAAAAGGAACTCAGTGTTGATGGTCAATAGTCAGATTTGATGAAAGAGGAAAACAATAACACTCGGGCAAAAAATGAAAAAAGAGAGAGAAGTGAACCAGTCTAGTGATACCCTTAAAGCCAATATTCTGAATAAGACACACAGATAGAGATTGATGGTAAAGTCCTCAATGTTGGTGAATTCATTTGCAATTCTTTTGCAACATAATGAAAATGTTTTGTAGTGATGAAACAACATTTCATGTGTAAATTGTATTCTAGCCAATATTAAGTTAAACTCATTTTGTAATACTTGACATTTCCTATAATATAATTTATGTGGTTGAAATTATTTATAGTTTCATTTGATATTGTTTAGTATTGTAATTAACATATGTAACTTTTCATTTTCATATTGGATGAACCAGTGCACATTGTATAACATATTTTTAATTTAGTCGCAAAATCATACTAACTAATTTATGTTGATTAATAATGAGCACATAAAATCAAATGAAAACTACTAAAATAGTAGTTTATATTGATTAATGATGAACACAAACAAAATGAACATACAACTAAATTAGTCATTTATATAATGAATATGAAATTACTGAAAAAAGATAAATGACTACTGCAAATGATAAATTTGTGATTACAAATGACAACTAAATTTTTCATATATAAAACTATTAGTAGCTAATTTATAGTATCTTATAACACGATCAAAATTTAGTCGTATTTCTTTGGTCATTAATTGGTTTCAAACAATGGTTAAAATTTGCATACATATGACTATTAGTAGCTAATTTACAGTATCTTATAACACGACAAAAATTTTGGTCATATTTGTTTAGTCATTAATTGAATTTTTCGGGTGACCATATACTTATATATTTTGTTGTATATATTGTTCATTAGTTGTGGAAATTAATGACTAAATCAATGACAAAATTTATGACTAAATATACTACTAGACGATGAAATTGAGACAACCAATTAATGACTAAGCTAAAAATTACTAAAAGTTGGTTGCATTATAAGATACTGCAAATTAGCTACTACTCAGTCACCGACTAAAAATGGTCGTTCATATGCAAATTTTAGTCATTTTTTAGTAACTAATTAGCCATTTTGTACTAGTGATATGATGATGATAATAATGATTATTCTAAGGTAAATCAATCTTTTATTGAAAATTCACAATAACCCCACACACACAAGGAAGAAATATGGCTACACAAATGAGAGATTCCTTCCGGTTTTATTTAGTGAGGAACTAATAGCTGTATGTGGAATAAAGGACGAAGCAATGGCATTGTTGTAAACTTTCCAAACATGATCACCCATGAAATTAAGGTAGGTGGTGAACTCAAGGGGAGATAGTAGTTGATATCAGACTACTGCCCGTATGCAGCTATGGCTGTGGTTGCATTAAACACCGTCATCTCGTGGTTGTGACGGTTGATGACCGTGTCTTGTTCCAGAATTACGAATAGCTTTATGACAAGACTGAATAATGGACTTCCTCTTATGATTTGATTTGGGTTAGAGGACCGATACATTCTGCGAACCCACCATTGCAAGTAGTAACATGAGAGGTAAAGCAATGCCAAAATACCTGATCATCATGGCTAGGCTCAAATAAAATAATATCACCTGTGACAATAATCTTAATCAAAATATCTTCAAATGCCAAAAATAATCAGATAAAATCAAATAATATTAATCATAATCTCTTCAAATGGCAAAAAATAATCAAATAAAATCAATTTTGTGTTAAAATACACTTTACCTACTGAGGGCATCCCTGTTTTATATAGCCCTGGTGACAGAAGCATTATGGTGGTTTTGTGCCATGCTTTTTCGTGACAGAAACACGCAAAAGATTCATTTTGTATTCATTTTCATACCCATGAAGCAAAGCATTTTCAAAATTACCCTTATATTTTCTCTTCCAATCTCATTTTTACCCAATTGAATCAAATTTTAATCTAATTTTTACCCAACTGCACCAAATTTTAATATTATGAAGCAGATATATTCCATGTTGTATGGGAATTATTTTACTTGATACTATTGATAACCAAAATTTGGTAATCAACTTTATTAGATTTTAGCATTTCAAAATTTGGTAAACGGAATATTATGTTGGATTTTGGGAACATTTTAAAATTTAAATTTATGTAATCAGATTGGAATTTAACATTATAAAATATATGTATTTACTTTTATAAGGGCAACATAAAACATATTACATTTATGTAATTAGATTGGAATTTAACATTATAAAATATATGTATTTACTTTTATAAGGGCAAACTTTCTTTCATATTATTCTTATTTAATTGGACCAAATTTTAATATGATATTGATATATTTTATTATCAGTCACAGAAACAAACAAACAAAAGATTCATTTTGGATTTATTCTTTCACACACATGAAGCATGACATTCTAAAAACCAGACATTATTGTGGTCATATTTTGGGAATGATTGGTTAAAGTTCATGAGAAATTTCCCACTTCATACCCAAGTGGAAATGTCCACTTCAAAATATTAAAAAAAATGTGTTTTTCATACAAAACAATTTTATAACTAAAACAATTATGCATTTCTCACACATGTTAGGAGCCATTCATATTTTAATTCATTATTTAGTTATTTATGATTGAAAATATATAATTAATGTAAGTTGAAGGCATTCATGCATAATAAACATTTAAAACACTTCCTACATGATACATCTCATATTTTTAAAATTAAAACAATATATATACATTACATACATATATATATATATATATATATAAACTAACTAAACTATAACTTTATTTTAAATTGCTAATATTTTATTATTAACTATAAAGAATTAATGTATATTTTCATGCATTTATACATTTTAAAAAAAATTGAAGAAGATTTTTTAGCATGGATATTTACCCCACTTTACCATAGAGATTCCTAATGTCTAAACAGACGTTTTTATAATACCATGCACCAATACCTTGCTTTATCAATATCACATGCACAGAAAACATAACTAATTTCATATAACACTTATTCATATAACATTTATTTTAATTAATCAATTTAATTAAAAGAAAAATATAGAGAGAACTCTAAGACTAAGACTAACTCCACAAATGAATTGATAATTTGCATTAACATATAACATTGATATATACATGGAGAGTGATACTATTTGGTTTCCCTTCCCAATGTGAAATCCTCTTCCGATTCCATTTATTTTTCTATTTACAATATTTGCATGGATTTACCTAATCCAAAAGATTAGGTGTCAACATTCCCCTCCTAATCACAAGGGATGTACATGAGTCTAAGCACCCTTATGATTCTTTCAAAATTTCCCCTTCCAAGCTCTTTGGTGAAGATGTATCCAATCTACTCATTTCTGGAACAATGTCATAGGTGGATTGCTTTGGCCTCAACATAATGTTTAGTCATATGGTATTTTGTATTGATGTGCTTGGTTCGATTGTGAAACTTTGGTATCTTGGCCAACTTTATTGCAAAAGTGTTGTCAATGAAAGTAGGAGTTGAATGCACTTGTTTCTCATGCAAACCTTCCAGATTTTTCTTGAGCCACACAATTTCCTTCAATGTTTTAGTTGTTGCCACATATTCTGCCTCACTTGTGAAATCTGTTGAAACTAATTTTTTGTGTGACCCCCACAGGACAACTCCTAATCAAATATTCATACCCTAATATAAAGTAGATACCAAGGTTTATTTATCTCCACCGAAATCTGAATCAGAGTATCCAATCAAGTTGACATCACCTACCTGTATATACGTGAGTCCAAGGTCTTGAGTTCCCTTGATGTACCTTTTTGTGGGAGACCAATGACCCTCAGAAGGCTTTTACATAAACCTGGAGAGGATTCCTACAAGAAATTAATTGTTTGGGCTCAACTGGTGAGGTAGTTGAGACTTCCTAGAAGTTTCCTGCACTTTATTGCATCATCAAATTGTTTTCCTTCAGTGAATGTGAGCTTTAAATTTTGTTCAATTGGAGTGTCAAAGCATTGTACTCAGTCATGCCAAACCTATTCAACAGATCTCCAATGTACTTCTTCTGAAAGAGGCTACTTCAATACTAAAATAGTAGTGAACATCGCCCAAATTTGTCATTTCACAACCTTTCCTCACTTCTTTCTTTATGGATGAAATGTGTTTCTCATTGCTTCTTTTCATCAAAAGATCATCTACACACACCACAAGGTATACAACTGATTTTCCAAATTTCTTGACAAACAAAGCTAGACCATCATAATCGAAATGTTTGAAATTGAGTTTCAAAATATGCTTGCTTAATTTCTTGTATGCGGCTTGTGGCGCTTGCTTGAGGCCATAGAAGGATTTTACATGCTTGCATACTTTATGTTCTTGACCATTCAAAACAAATTCATAGTCCTATTTCTCCTTCTCAAATTGGTTATTATAGAATGGGTTTGTTTTCTATTTATATAATGGATACAAGATCATCCTTCTTCTCATTTTCCTTAATAGGAAGGCCATGGAGGTGGGACTGACATGCATATTTACCACATGTAAAACTATGGCACCCATTCAACTCTAGTTTTCTCTTTTATCATTATACTCATTCGAAGTTGAATAAGAAATTAATGTCTAGGTTTTTTTACCTTTTAGGTGCCCTGTGCATTTTCAATGATCCATCTATTGAATTTTAATGAAATCCCTACTTGGATTTTTGAACACTTTGCCTCTAGCATTCTCGTACGTGTCAGTATTTTTATTTTCTTACCCATTCTTGATGGCTCTGCTATTCGTAAGGTTTGATGAACTAATTCAAGGTTATGAAAGGACTCCTTTAAAGGTTCTTATGTGTTCCTACCTGACATTTTCAAGATTCATGGTGCAATTTATCTTGGAAGAATTTATCAATATTTTGAGCTTGGGATTGAATATGAATTTCTACTGTGGCCACATATTATCACGTTAATTTCTGACCTACTAGCTCAATATAATTTTAGTTTGTCTATTTAATATTTAATGTGATGTTTGTTATCCTGAGTATCAATAGTCTCTTTGACAATGTAGTTAAATTTTAACATATAGTTTCTGTCTAGACGAATTTTGATCACATTGATTTTTTTAACAACTATGGTTCATGTCATATTACTATTATGTTAAATTTTTTACTTAAAGACTAGCATAGAGATGCCTATACCAATTCGAGTACTATGTAGTATCAAATTCTTTCTTTAAGATTATGTATGTTCAATTAACTAGACTATAGGTGGGGGTCGATGTATATTTTTATTATAATTATATCCATCTCATCTAATCTCATCGAATTCTCCTCTAAATTATATTATTATCAATATTAAGGAGTTACTGTAAGGCTTTTCCTTCTTTTTTCCAAATCAAATTCTTAGTAATGTTAAACTTATATAATTCCTATATTGTATTTCGTTGTCCTTAAAGTTGAGAACGTTAAGATTCTTGATCATAAATTTAAGGGACGTTACTTCACTGAATTTACATAGAGTAATAAATATATCGTTTAGTAATTTTATTTCCAATTTAATAATCATCACTACAATGCTACTTGTTAGTGTTATTCGATCATAATAATTGACCAACTGGGAAGCACAATTTCTAATTAATAATTTAGAGAAACTCATCTTTTATCTTATTTCTCAAAATAGCTAGGCTAGCAAACAAAAGGTATCCTTCATACATAATTTATGGCTACATAATCATATAGATTCTCTATTAGTCATGCTAGTATAAAGTGTGCTATGGTATAAAATCATAACTAGAACTTTACTAAACAATCTTATCATATTGCTTCACAAAGTAATATCTCTTTATCTTTATAATCTTAATTATTTTCTATAATATACAATATTTTTTCTCTATGAGTAAAGCCATCATATTTTAATACAATTATTATGATAATTCCCTCTAATTAGAAAAATATTTCCTACATGCATCCTTGTCTTCTTATCATGAAAATTGAATACACAGATCTCTTTAATTCTATAATTTCTATTAAATCATTTTCCTTTCATTCACATGTGAGAAAAATAACATAATTAAATAATAACCTCTTGTATGCATATTATTCACTCTATTAACCATGACATATCCTTATACATGTGACCCATTCTTATTTATGAGAAGACTTTAGCACATATATATATCGTAATTTCTCCATGCACTCTCACCGTAGACTTCTAGCATATTCTACTATTCCATACCAACAATAAATAGAATAATAAAAGGTAGAATAAACAATTGTAATTCTATCTAATTGTAAACCAAGACTTGGGAAATAATTAGCAATCAAGAATGTTCCACCCAACCATGAACTACCTCTACTAGTTCCCCTGGGCTAAGATATTCTTACCCTCTTTAGCCAACAATGTGTTTTATTCTAGGTGGTTTATTTTATAGATTTATCCCCAACATATTTTTAGTATAGTCTTACTTTAAGGTCTTCCAACACTCTTTCCTAGACCTTTTTTTTAGCGTTTTGAAAAAGATCATTTTCTTTTTCTTTAAAGCATGTCTTTCTCTCCCACAATGCTTTATTCCACACCACTTAGTATTTGCCTTCAACTAAGTGATTAACATAATATTTTTCTCCCATTATGTTAATACTTCTAATTTTCTTTCTTCTAGGGATTTTTGGGGGACTTTTAGGGAAGGTCCATCATGTGGAATTGACCACCAACAACTTTTTCTGAGCTAGCAAGAAGTCTTCTAAACTCAATTGTTGTTTCCTGAATATTTCCAAGCAATTTATTTATTAATTCAAATAATAATAAAATAATTACATCATGACATAAGTCCCATCATGGCTTCCACAACCATTGAATCCAATAATAGTTATTTGTTTAAAAATAGTAATCATTTAAAAATCGGAGCCATAGGGGTGTTACAATGCTACTTTGGAGATAAATCTAAACTTTAGATTTTTGTATGCTACTATCAATATTCTTGAATAATATTCTATGGAGATTAAATATCCACTATCCACTTAATAATTATTTATAATTAAATTAAAATTCTACAAGCCTTATTTTAAAATTATTTGATTAAAATTAAAAAAAGGGCATCCATGGGCCGTAAAATAGACAATGACATGGTGTTCTATTAAGACATTATTGAGGTTAGAATCGCCAATCAACATTTTGATTTTTCTAATTGAGCAATTGAGGGTGCCTATTGATATCAATGGTGTTCCAAGCATGGCCAATTTTCAAAATTAGCCTTATATTTTCTCTTCCAATCTCATTTTTACCCAATTGAATCAAATTTTAATCACATTTTTACCCAACTACACTAAATTAATTTTAATCTAATTTTTACCCAACTCCACCAAATTTTAATATTATGAAGCATATATATTCCGTGTTGTATGGGAATTATTTGACTTGATACTATTGATAACCAAAATTTGGGAATCAACTTTATTAGATTTTAGCATTTCAAAATTTGGTAAATGGAATAGTATGTTGGATTTTGGGAACATTTTAAAATTTAAATTTAAAAAATAAAGTCAATTATTAAAATATATTACATTTATGTAATCAGATTGGAATTCAACATTATAAAATATATGTATTTACTTTTATAAGGGCAACATAAAACATATTACATTTATGTAATTAGATTGGAATTTAACATTATAAAATATATGTATTTACTTTTATAAGGCAATTTTTTTTTAATACTATTCTTATTTAATTGGACCAAATTTTAATATGATATTGATATATTTTATTATCAGTCACAGAAACAAACAAAAAAAAGATTCATTTTGGATTTATTCTTTCACACACATGAAGCATGACATTCTCAAAACCAGACATTATTGTGGTCATATTTTGGGAATGATTGGCTAAAGTTCATGAGAAATTTCCCACTTCATACCCAAGTGGAAATGACCACTTCAAAATATTAAAAAAAAATGTGTTTTTCATACAAAACAATTTTATAACTCAAAAAATTATGCATTTCTCACACATGTTAGGAGTCATTCATATTTTAATTCATTTTTTAGTTATTTATTACTGAAAATATATAATTAATGTAAGTTGAAGGCATTCATGCATAATAAACATTTAAAACACTTCCTACATGATACATCTCATATTTTTAAAATTAAAACACTCTCTCTCTCTCTCTCTCTCTCTCTCTCTCTCTCTCTCTCTCTCTCTATATATATATATATATATATATATATAATATATATATATATATATATATATATATACTAAACTAATTAACTATAACTTTATTTAAATTACTAATATTTTATTATTAACTATAAAGAATTAATGTATATTTTCATGCATTTATACATTTTAAAAAAATTGAACAAGATTTTTAACCATGGATATTTACCCCACTTTACCATAGAGATTCCTAATGTCTAAACAGATGTTGTTATAATACCATGCACCAATACCTTGCTTTATCAATATCACATGCTCAAGAAAATAACTAATTTCATATAACACTTATTCATATAACATTTATTTTAATTAATCAATTTAATTAAGAAAAATACAGAGAGAACTCTAAGACTAGGAGTAACTCCACAAATGAATTGATAATTTGCATTAACATATAACATTGATATATACATGGAGAGCGATACTATTTGCTTTCCCTTCCCAATGTGGATTCGGCTTCCGATTCCATTTATTTTTCTATTTACAATATTTGCATGGATTTACCCAATCCAAAAGATTAGGTGTCAACATTCCCCTCCTAATCACAAGGGATGTACATGAGTCTAAGCACTGTTATGATTCTTTCAAAATTTTCCCTTCCAAGCTCTTTGGTGAAGATGTATCCAATATACTCATTTCTGGAACAATGTCATAGGTGGATTGTTTTGGCCTCAACATAATGTTCAGTCATATGGTATTTTGTATTGATGTGCTTGGTCCGATTGTGAAACTTTGTTTTCTTGGCCAACTTTATTGCAAAAGTGTTGTCAATAAAAGGAGGAGTTGAATGCACTTATTTCTCATGCAAACCTTCCAGATTTTTCTTGAGCCACACATTTTCCTTCATTGTTTCAGTTGTTGCCACATATTCTTCCTCACATGTGAAATCTGTTGAAACTAATTTTTTGTGTGACCTCCACAAGACAACTCCTAATCAAATACTCATAACCTAATATAAAGTAGATACCTAAGTTTCTTGATCTCCACTGAAATCTGAATCAGAGTATCCAATCAAGTTGACATCACCTACCTGTGTATACTTGAGTCCAAGGTCTTGAGTTCCCTTGATGTACTTTTTTGTAGGAGACCAGTGACCCTTAGAAGGCTTTTACATAAACTTGGAGAGGATTCCAACTATAAATTAAATGTTCGGGCTCATAGTGGTGAGGTAGTTGAGAATTCCTAGAAGTTTCCTGCACTTCATTGCATCAACAAATTGTTTTCCTTCAATGGATGTGAGCTTTAAATTTTGTTCCATTGGAGTGTCAAAGCATTGTACTCAGTCATGCCAAACCTATTCAAAAGATCTCCAATGTACTTCTTCTGAGAGAGGCTACTTCAATACTAAGATAGTAGCGAACATCGCCCAAATTTGTTATTTCAAAACCTTTCCTCCTTTATTTATGGATGAAATGTATTTCTCATTGTTTCTTTTCATCAAAAGATTATCTACATACGCCACAAGGTATACAATTGATTTTCCAAATTTCTTGACAAACAAAGCTTGACCATCAAAATCATAATGTTTGAAATTGAGTTTCAAAATATGCTTGCTTAATTTCTTGTATGCGGCTTGTGGCGCTTGCTTGAGGCCATAGAAGGATTTTACATGCTTGCATACTTTATGTTCTTGACCATTCAAAACAGATTCATAGTCCTATTGCTCCTTCTCGAATTGGTTATTATATAATGGGGATGTTTTCTATTGATATAATGGATACAAAATCGTCCTTCTTCTCATTTTCCTTAACAGGAAGGCCATGGAGGTGGGATCGACATGCATATTTACCACACGTAAAACAATGGCACCCATTCAACTCCAGTTTTCTCTTTTATCATTATACTCATTGGAAGTTGAATATGAAATTAATGTATGGGTTATTTTCCCTTTCAGGTGCCATGTGCATTTTTGGTGATCCATCTATTTTGGAGTTTTGAACACTTTTCCTCTAGCATTCTCCTACATGTCAGTCTTTTTATTTTCTTACCCATTCTTGATGGCTATGTTGTTTGCAAGGTCTGATGAACTAATTCAAGGTTATGAAATGACTCCTTTAAAGGTTCTTATGTGTTCCTACCTAACCTTGTCAAGATTCATGGTGCAATTTCTCTTGGAAGAATTTATCAATCTTTTGAGCTTGGGATTGAATATGAATTTCTACTGTGGCCACATATTATCAGGTTAATTTCCAACCTACTAGCTCAATATAATTTGAGTTTCTCTGTTTAATATTTAATGTGATGTTTGTTATCCTGAGTATCAATAGTCTCTTTCACAATGTATTTAAATTTTAACATATAGTTTCTGTCTAGACGAATTTTGATCACATTCATTTTTTTAACAACTATGGTTCATGTCATATTACTATTATGTTAAATTTTTACTTAAATACTAGCATAGAGATGCCTATACCAATTCAAGTCCTGTGTAGTATCAAATTCTTTCTTTAAGATTATGTATGTTCAATTAACTAGACTATAGGTGGGGGTCGATGTATATTTTTATTATAATTATATCCATCTGATCTAATCTCGTCGAATTCTCCTATAAATTATATGATTATCAGTATTAAGGAGTTACTATAAGGATTTTCCTTCTTTTTTCCAAATCAAATGTTTAGTAATGTTAAACTTATATAATTCCTATATTGTATGTCGTTGTCCTTAAAGTTGAGAACGTTAAGATTCTTGATCATAAATTTAAGGGACGTTACTTCACTGAATTTACATAGAGTAATAAATATATCGTTTAGTAATTTTATTTCCAATTTAATAATCATCACTACAATGCTACTTGTTAGTGTTATTCGATCATAATAATTGACCAACTAGGAAATACAATTTCTAATAAATGAGTTAGAGAAACTCATCTTTTGTCTTATTTCTCAAAATAGCTAGGCTAAAAAACAAAAGGTATCCTTCATACATAATTTATGGCTACATAATGATATAGATTCTCTATTAGTCATGCTAGTATAAAGTGTGCTATGGTATAAAATCATAACTAGAACTTTACTAAACAATCTTATCATATTGCTTCACAAAGTAATATCTCTTTATCTTTATAATCTTAATTATTTTCTATAATATACAATATTTTTTCTATTTGAGTAAAGCCATCATATTTTAATACAATTATTATGATAATTCCCTCTAATTAGAAAAATATTTCCTACGTGCATCCTTGTCTTCTTATCATTAAAATTGAATACACAGATCTATTTAATTCTATAATTTCTATTAAATCATTTTCCTTTCATTCACATGTGAGAACAATAACATAATTAAATAATAACCTCTTGTATGCATATTATTTACACTATTAACCATGACATATCCTTATACATGTGACCCATTCTTATTTATGAGAAGACTTTAGCATAGATATATACCATAATTTCTCCATGCACTCTCACCATAGACTTATAGCATATTCTACTATTCCATACCAACAATAAATAAAATAATAAAAGGTAGAATAAACAATTTTAATTCTATCTAATTGTAAACCAAGACTTGGGAAATAATTAGCAATCAAGAATGTTCCACCCAACCATGAACTACCTCTACCAGATCCCCCTGGGCTAAGATATTCTTACCCTCTTGAGCCAGCAACGTGTTTTATTCTAGGTGGTTTATTTTATAGATTTCTCCGCAACATATTTTTAGTATAGTCTTACTTTAAGGTCTTCCAACACTCTTTCCTACACCTTTTTGTTTTAGCCTTTTCGAGAAAGATCATTTTCTTTTTCTTTAAAGCATGTCTTTCTCTCCCACAATGCTTTATTACACCCCACTTAGTATTTGTCTTCAACTAAGTGATTAACATAATATTTTTCTCCCATTATGTTAATACTTCTAATTTTCTTTCTTCTAGGGATTTTTGGGGGACTTCTAGGGAAGGTCCATCATGTGGAATTGACCACCAACAGCTTTTTCTGAGCTAGTAAGAAGTCTTCTAAACTCAATTGTTGTTTCTTGAATATTTGCAAGCAATTTATTTATTAATTCAAATAGTAATAAAATAATTACATCATGACATAAGTCCCATCATGGCTTCCATAACCACTGAATCCAATAATATTTATTTGTTTAAAAATAGTAATCATTTAGAAATCGGAGCCATAGGGGTGTTACAATGCTACTTTGGAGATAAATCTAAACTTTATATTTTTCTATACTACTATCAATATTCTTGAATAATATTCTATGGAGATTAAATATCCACTATCCACTTAATAATTATTTATAATTAAATTAAAATTCTACAAGCCTTATTTTAAAATTATTTGATTAAAATTAAAAAAAGGGCATCCATGGGGCGTAAAATAGACAATGACATGGTGTTTTATTAAGACATTATTGAGGTTAGATTGGCCAATCAACATTTTGATTTTTCTAATTGAGAAAATGAGGGTGCCTATGGACATCAATGGTGTTCCAAGCATGGCCAATTTTGAGGTCATTGAAACCATGGAAAATATTGATCACTATCCATCTCTTCTAAGGATGAACTCGGTCTTTGATAACCAGGTAAGTATCAACTTGAAAAGAGGATAGATTATTTTCAAAGGATGATATACTCATATCGTCACACAATTAGATTTGCATGAAAGGGATCATTATGTAGAGCATGTGAAGGGAGATCTTAGTAGAGAGGATCCAGATAATATCTATAATGTTATGACATGACAAGATAATTATGTAAACCCGACAATTGATAGAGTATTAATCTGATGCGACATCAGTTCTTGCAAATCTGACTCAGAGGAGGCTTTGGACAATTCAAAAAATTAGTTTCATGAGGTCAATAGTAGGCAAGGGCCCATATTATGAGAATGGTGCATTGTATTGGGACTAAGGTGAACACTCCATATTGTTTTGACTATTTTTCTGAGGTAAATATTTTTGTACGAGACTATGAAGAGTAGGTAGTAGATTGTGAGAGAATTGTTGCATTGGATGTTGTATTACTTGCTACACCAACTAGGTGGTGGGTTGCACACATGGAGAGAGTCACAATTTTTAATAATGTAAATAATTTCTGTATTCAAGATTCTGTGATCCATAATGAATTAAACAAAGTGTTTCGGTAGAAATGACATGAGAGAATATTTTATTTTTGTATTTTTGGCCGACACGTTTCAAACTAATAAGTGTGGTTCTGATGATGAAACACACTTGTTGGTTTGAAACGCGTTGGCCAAAAAAATAAAAATAAAAAAATTTCTCTCATGTGATTTCTACCAAAAGACTTTGTTTAATGTAAATAATTGTTAAAGATCAGGTTTGGACCCAACTTTGGGGTCAGCGAAGAAAAATACTCAGGAGTGGAGCACCCTAGAACTCACCTGAAGTGGTGCATCATAGTGTTGATGAAGTGTGGAGTACCTCAGCAATATTTGGTACACCACATTATCCATAACTTGGATGTCATTATGGAAAATTGGTATATTGAGTTAGAGGTGCACAGTGGAATCCATGAGAAGGATGAGTTGGCACAAAAATTTCAAACAACATTTAGTGTTCAGGTAGAGGAACTATTGTTGGAAGAGGCTCTATAAGTGTTGTGATGCAAAATATTTACAGAGAATGACCCAATTTTAACTAGGGATGGACCATTGTGTGATGCATCTTAGCACTCACAACAGATGCATGAATTTTTGGAATACTACAACATAATAGAAAGTGGAGGAGATGATGAGGAGGATCCTTTGAATATCTAAATTCCATAAGTGGAAGGAAAGTGTGCATTGGAGGGACCTCCATTTTTGTTTAAGGAATATGCGAAACCAATCAAACCAAAGAAGGTTAATCTTGGAATCAAGGAACATAACAAGTTGGTGACCACAGGAAGTTACCAAGATAGTGGTATCATTTGAAGGATCATGAGTTTATCATACTGAGAATTAACTATTAGCAATAGCAGGGAAGTCATAAGTATTGATGAAGCCAGATTGAAGATGTGGAGATCAGAATTGTTCCAGTTAGTAGTGCAACAACGAGACTAATTGATCGCTACACCATGCTACAAGAGGTGGGTAAAATTTGAGATGACCTAGGAAGTGAAAAAGGTTTGAATTCTCCCCTATGTACATATCTATGTTTTTTAAGTAGGTAGGATTAAGGTATAGAGAGACTGGGAATTAACTAGAGGTTACATATGCATAGTTAAAAATAAGTAGCACGTTGCGTTGGGGGTGATTTTGACTCAGGTACATAAGTCATTTTAAATTATGGGTCTACAAGATAAACATTGGTGAAAATGTAATTTAGCACGAGAAGGCTCAAATAAGTTGATGATTTTCAAGATCACATGAGGAAGACTACATCCAAATGATTTACTGCTTCATGAAGATCTTCGAAGAGAGAGAAGGTGGTTAAATTGATTATTGAATCCCATTCCGAGGTGGGAGGAGGATTGCAAGCTATAAATCCACCCATGGATTATTGAGACACAATGGATACGAGGACTAAAATTTAGGTGAGGGAAGACCTGAATTGACTAAGACTGACTAGGGCGAGTTAGTGGTTCATGTGAACCATCATATCAGGTAAGGTTGAAAAATGACTATGTATTATATTGGTGATAATCGAGGAGATTCAAATATGAACTCCATAATAACTAGGATAACATGCCATCAAACTTGATGGAGAAACAAAAAGGATTTTTTTATTATAAATTATCACCTTGGAACCAAAGGAGAGAAAGTGAAGTATTCAAGGATGAATTTAGGACCAAAACACAGATGGTGAGGGTGAGAATCCTTTGAGAGTAGGGAGAGAGAGGAATCACATAGGGATGATGCGTTGACGATAGGGTAGATAAAGGAATAGCAAAGGAGACCACCTTGAATAGAAATGTTGATGAGAGGATGTGGCTATGGAAGAAGAGGTAGTGACAATGAGATTTAGGTAATATAACTAGGACTAGGAGGTGTAGGTTTGAGGGGTTGGGAAAAAATCCCTGAGAGGTTCCAATAAAGGAGGATTCCCTCTACTCACAACAATGGTTCGTGCATGAGGACAAAAATGTACTAGTAATTTTAGTTCGATGACAAATGACAAGAGGACTTGCAGCCCCTTCGAATAAGATGGTGTCACTATAGTCCACATTAGAAGGACTCTAGTGAAAATATGGGGTTTTATTATGATGCATGATGGCAAAAAATTAAGAAAAATAAGACAATGGCCACGTTTTAGCACAACAGAAATGCCAAGGCCTACATCACGAAGAGAATAACTAAATTTAGGCCTTGTTCCATTACACCAAGTGAATGATCAGGAGCTCACAATTTGCCAAAAATTCAAAGTTGTTAGAATGATATGGAACCTGAAAAACTATGTAGATCTTGTCATCATGATTCTGGGACAACTCATTTCATAGAAAACCGATATCATATGCTCAAGATATCACGTTTTGATCGCTTGCAAACATGTGAATTTTAAAATAAAAAGGACAAGCCAGTCAAGAGGTTATACTGATGACGTAGTGCTGACTGGGTAGGTGATATGGCAAGTTGACTTGGTCAAAATAATTCTCTAGTGAATTGGATGGTGCCAAGTGGCACCTTGTTATCGGTCCAAGTGGAAAGTTTTGTGTGGTAGACATTTTTTTGTGGTGGCCAATCTCAAGCCCCCATGTAGCAACCCGAGGACCACCAAAATGGTGCAAGATGCTGGTGTAGACGCTAGTGTAGACCACAACTCTTACACAATATGCTAGTGTAGAAAGTCCCTCAAAGAAGCAAGATGGGAAAGTTTGTACCTTTTTTCCACATGATGTGGAGGATGAGGTTCTATCAACGCCCAAATGCAGGCAGTTGAAAGAAGAGAGCCAAAGTGTTCAATAGGACGAATCCAAAATCAAAAGAGTGTTTGAAAACATCTTTTTATGTCAATCAAAATATGATACAAATGGTAATCATTTGCATGCTTATTCTTTACATCAAAGTGTTGATGTAAATTCATTTGTAGCATTTGGAAAGCATATTAAAGTCATTGGATCCAAGATCTTGACGAAGATGGGTTGTAAGGGAGAAGGCCTTGGAGTAAACCATCAAGGCACTAAAAATCCAATTGAGGAAAAAGAGAGTCCTAAATATGAAGTCTTAGGCTATGTTGCAAAAGAGGAATGGTATTCTAGTGACAACTCATGGGTATCATGTTCCTTTTGCCATAAAAGAGGACATGAGGAGGCAAGATGTTGGGATTTGCATCCGGAATTGGTACACTGTTGGTTCCTCATGTGTAAGGAGGAATTGAAGTGAAAAACATATCCGAAGAGATATGAACAAGTTGAAGAGGACACAAAGCCAAGTTCTTCTTTCCTTGAAAGTTCCTCATGCAAGAAGCGTAAGCCAAAGGACAAAAAAAAGACATATAATCATCGTTTTAATTCAAATGCTTCTCATAATGGAGAACAACATGCCGATTTGAATAACATGTTGAGAAATGTGTTTCCATGCACCTCTTTCCTTTCATCTAACCATTGTGTAGATATGTTCTATAAAAGGAAAGCAACCATCAAGAAGATGTTTATGTCTAATAGAATTGAGACCAAAAAGAGAAAATATCATCCATGGTTAAAGGCATGTGAGAAAGAGAAACTCAAATGAAATTTTTCACTCACTACAATATCAGTGGGCATTGGGTTGAGAGGTGTTGGAAATTGTTTCCATAAGTTCATCCTAGCAAGGGCAAGCAAATTATGCTAGCATGAGAAGAGGAAGGGACAAAATAAAAAGTGGCACAACATGTAACCATCCGTGAAGCAGTGAAAGAAGAAGAAAAAGTTTAAATAGAGTGTTCATTTACTTGGTTGGGTAAGAAATTGGCGTACTATTTGTCAAGCTCAAGTTTGTTAATCTTTGTTTTTCACTAGTTGCATATCCCCATAGTTGGGCAATTTGTAAAAGTGATCTTCATAGACAAATCACTTGTATGCAACAATTTTTTCTTTGGCATTGTTATCCTAGTTTGGCTTGTTGATAGTCGATTTGAATGGAAAATTTTGGAGTCAATTTTATTCCATCTTGTAAAATGCATTTCTATTTGTATTTTAAGAAAGAATTTTAAAATTGTTGTATGAGTAGCTTCAACACATTCAGTATATTGCAAATGTGTTAAGCACTCAAGTTATACAAGTATTCATTATGTGAAACTTGTTTTTCTTCATTTGTCAACTATTTTTGGGATCTTATCCTTGATAAGGATTTTGTAGAAGAGTGCAATGGGAATTCCTATTGGGAGGGATGTTGATAAAAATGGGCATAGTGACATGAACAAGCAGATAAGAACATTGAACTTGAATTCTTTAGTAGGGTTATATTTCAAGTTCATCTTGAGAAAGAGCGAAGGTGCTACACATTTTTGCGTTACGGCACTGTTGGGGCCCAAAACAAATTGAAATATTTTTAACATAGTAAGATGGTGTATTAGGAACAAAGAGTGTGGAAAGGATAAGGTAGAGCATATCATAGGGTTGGTGCAAGAAGAAGGAGTGTATTAGAGGGACGATGTAGGAAGGAGTGAAACAGAGGGTTGATGCATGAAGCAAGATCACAGTGTATAGTTGGTACAATGGTTGGGGCGTGATAAAGGAAGATGCCACATTGTACAAGGATAGTGACAAGTGGAACAAGAAGGTACGAGTAAACGATATCAACCATTAGGATTTTACAGGAGGAGCCATCCAAGGAGATCATTGTTAATGAAAAATTTAGAGATATTTGTAGACAGAAAGCACTAGGCAGAGTGGAGCTAAATGAGGCAAACGATATTTTGCGTAGCTACAACATATATGGAAAAAATCGACAAGAACAAAGGGAAATATCTTAATAGCCTATGGGACAATTTGATCGAATCGACGGGAAGGAGGGAGGATTCAAGAGAACTCCTGATGGTTATAAAATAGTGAAACAAGCCAAGGTAGGATTAGTTATTGGTCATTAGATGATGGTCAATTATTCAAAGTGTTTTGGAAGATGAGTTAGAATTGGTCTTGGTAACAATATTGTGTTAGTGTGATTTTGGAACCATGGTCGAGTATGTCATTGCTCACCAACCATATAATAATGGGTTGTATTTATTGGATATATATGTGTTGGTGTGGATGGTTTATGATGGTGTTTTGTCATGTTTTAATGGTTTCGTAAGATGGTGAGAGAGCCTCATAGTCTAATTCCTATTTTTCTAATATATATGAACTATTGTTGGAAGAATTGTTGTGCTCTTTTGTGCTTATAAACAATAGTTGGAAAAACCTTGTGTACCTTTTATTCTATTGCATATTTTTTGAGTGTATGGATGAATCTCATAACTAGGTGGATGTTATATATATTAAGTGAGGGTTTTACATGTTTTTCGTTGCAGAACTATAATGTCATTAATGGTTTTTAGTCTAGTTTTCTAAACCTATTACTCATCTTGATCATATGTTTCGACATAATAGTATATAGTGATGTTTTGGTTTTGTATTGTATTGTAGTATTATGGTTGTTAAACCTCACAAATTTAGCACAATTGTTGCCCACCTGATTATAGTTTGAAGTGTGAGCTGGCCTTATATGTCCATGACAGTTGTGTAACACTTGCACACATGTCCCTATGTTTAAGGTTAAATGGGTTATGTTACATCACACATGGTCATGGTGGGGTTTCACAATAGATAGATGGACTAAAATATCATGCACTATGCATAGGGCATAGTAGCAACGTGCTATTGTAGTATGTGTTACCTAGAAACCATGCATCGTGTCATGAAGACAAACCTATCACATTTCATAAACTTGATTGTGAAAGTGACCCATTACTATCACATTTCATAAACTTGATCGTGAAATCACCCATTAGTGTCTAGAGTGAGACTTTAAAGACTATGTGGGTGTTTTTGAAAGATGTGATGCTAAGTGGGTCTTTGTTGACCACCATCTCACAAATCTAGTGTATGTCACTATCTCGGGAACCAACAACATCTCAACAAATTTTATCCCTATGATATTTTCTAGATCCATTTATATGCTTAATCCAAAAAATATTTTGAACTTTAAACCTTACATAGATTTTATACTTAATCTAAAAAATATTTGGAAGTGTAAACCTCACATGGATCTACAACATTTTTGCAAGTTTTGTGTTGTAAAAACGTTTTCTACTTTGAGAGACTTTATCTCTTTCACACTATCATAGATTTAGACTAACATGAATCTAAACTTATGCCTAATCCAAAAATGCTCTAGAAAGTGACTTTGCATAATCAATTGACTTTTCAATACTCATTAGGTGGATACTATTTGTAGTCTCAAAAAAATTTCATTATTCATTTTAAACTAACAAAATATTTCATACTAAAAATAAAACCAAATCAAATGACTTTGAAACTCACATAATGAAGTCGATTATATCATACGTGTCCAAAAAATTATATTATTCACTTTAAATTAACAAAATATATGATATTATGCATGATATGGGATTTTTATATAAAGATCAAATGAGTGAATAAAATAAATAAATAGTTCAATCTGAAAGTTAACATTGAAGTATTTTACAAAGTTACAATGGCTTCACAGAAATAGAAATATTGGCAAAAAGACTATGATAGATATATAAAAGAAAAAACCATACTCAAAGATAAGTTATATTCAACCCTCTTTATAAGGTTTGAAATCTAGATTTACTAAACCCCACCCAAATCAACTTATCTACACGTCAAAGGCATTGCAACTTTGATTTAGATACCATCAAAACAAAAGTAGTCAAGCTATGTAAATGAAATAGATAACTATCTAATAATTTTTTTAATTTGTTTAATAATGAGAAAAAAAAACCTTGAACACCATAAAAATAAAAGAATAAAAAGTATTTGAAATACATAAAGTTATATAAAATATAACCCCAACAAATTGATGATAATGACTGCTATTCCGTTATAAATCAATCTTGTATTAAAAATGTACATTAATCCACATACATTCTAGAACAACTTCCAAACTATAACAATTTAGATGAACAACTTCCAAACTATAACAATTTAGAATATTCATCGAAAAAATGTAGATACTAACCCATTACTAAGCAAGAAATATTCTAGAAAGACCAGAGATTGCTATGAGTTATATGCGATCTATATATAAAGATAAAACTACTATAACATGTGCAAAAAATAAATAAATATCTTGATCTCAAATTTCTATAGAATTTTAGAATGTTAAAAGAAATATTGGCAGCAAGACAACAGAAATTAAAAAGCCGAAACTAAAGAAAATAGTTAAAAATATGGTAAAAATAAAAATAATATAACATGTGTAGAAAATAAATAACTATCTCAATGTTACACTTCCAGGAATTTTACAATGTCATGATGGTTCTATGGAAATAGAAATATTGGTAGCAAGACAAAGAGAAATAAAAAACCAAAACTAAAAATGACCATACTCAAAATTGAGTTATATTCAACTCCTCATTACCATATTCGAGCTCTAAATTAACTTATTTACACTTCCAAATTCATTGATGCTTTGGTTTCTAATGATAGTGATGATGATAATGAAAACTATTCTAAGGTAAATCAATATTGTATTGAAAATTCATAATAACGGACACACAAGGAAGCAATATGGCTACACAGATGAGAGATTCCTTCCGGTTTTATTCAATGAGGAACTAATAGATGTATGTGGAATAGAGCATGGAACAATTGACACCATATCCAACTGAAGCGGCAACATATCCAATAGTAGCAGCAATGGCATTGTTGCAAACTTGCCAGACATGATCACCGAGGAAAGTAAGGTAGGTGGTGCACTCAAGGGGAGAGAGTAGCGGATAGCAGACTTCTTGCAAATCCGTAGTTGTGGTTGTGCCATACACCGTCATCTTGTAGTAGTAACCGTTGATGACCGTGTCTTGTTCCAGAATTACAAGTGAAGAATGAACTTCGGACAATATTGAAGAATGGAGTTCCGCTTGGGATTTTATTTGGGTTACAGATGAGCATACATCTTGCGAACCCACCATTGCGAGTAATAACATGAGAGATAAAGCAAATCCGAAAGCCTTGATCGTCATGGTTGGGTTCAAATGAAATAATATCACTTGTAATAATAATATTAATCACAGTCCCTTTAAATGCCAAAAAATAATCAGATAAAATCAAACAATGTAATCGTAATAAATGTATTTAGTTTTATAAGGGCGACTTTTTTAATACTATTCTTATTTAATTGGACTGAATTTTAATATGATATTAATATATTTTATTACCCGTCACAAAAACAAACAAACAAAAAGTTCATTTTGGATTCATTCCTTCACACACATTAAGCATAACATTCTCAAAACCAGAAATGATTGTCGTCATATTTTGGGAATGATTGGTTCAAATTCATAGAAATTTCCCACTTCATACCCAAGTGTAAATGACGACTTCAAAATATGTGTTTTTCATACAAAACAATTTTATAACCTAATAAATTATGCATTTCTCAGACATGTTAGGAGTGATTCATATTTGAATTCATTATTTAGAGATTTATTATTGAAAATCTATAATTAATGTAAATTGAGGGCATTCATGCATAATAAACATTTAAAACACTTCACGAAGGATACATCTTATATTGCTAAAATTAAAAACATATATATATATATAAACTAACTAAATTATAAGTTTATTTTAAATTAATACTATTTTATTATTAACTATAAAAAATTATATTTTTCAAGCATTTATACATTTAAAAAAAAATGAACAATATTTTTGACCAAGAATATTTACCCCACTTTACTATAAATATTCTTAATGTGTAAATAGAATTTGTTATAATACCATGGACTAATACCTTGTTTTATCAATATAACTTGCACAAAAGGCATAACTAATTTCATATGGCACTTTGTTCATATAACATTTATTTTAATTAATCACTTTAATTAAAGGAAAAATAAGGACACAACTTTAAGGTGAGGAGTAACTCCATGAATGAATTGATAATTTTCATTAACATAGAACATTAATATATACATGCAGAGGGAGACTATTTGGTTTCCTCTCCCAATGTCGCTTCGTCTCCAAATTCCATTTCTTTTTCTATTTACAATATTTGCATGGATTTACCTAATAAAAAATATTAGGTTTCAACATTCCCCTCCTAATATCAAGGCACGTACGTGAGTCCAAGCATTTTTATGAATCTGTCAAATTTTTCCCTTCTAAGGGCTTTGGTGAAGATGTCTCCAATCTGCTCATTTATGGAAATATGTCGTAGGCGGATTGTTTTGGCCTCAACATAACGTTGAATCATATGGTATTTTGTATTTATGTGCTTGATTTGATCATGAAACTTTGTTTTCCCTGCCAACTTTATTGTAGAAGTGTTGTTAATAAAAAGAAGAGTTGAATGCACTTGTTTCTTGTGAAAATCTTTAAGATTTTTCTTGAGCCACACAATTCCCTTCGTTCTTTCAGTTGTTGTCACATATTCTACCTTAGTCATGGAATCTGTCGGAACTAATTGTTTGTGTGACCTCGAGGAGACAACTCCTAATCCAAGATGCATAACTAAATGTGATAAAGATATCCAAGTTTCTTTATCACCATCGAAATGTGAATTAGAGTATCCAATCAAGTTGATGTCACCTATGTGTGTATACTTGAATTGAAGGTCTTGAGATCCCTTGATGTAACTTTTTATAGCAAACCAATGACCCTCACAAGGATTTTACATAAACCTCGAGAGGATTCTAATAGCAAATTAAATGTTCGATCTTGCAGTAGTGAGGTAGTTGAGACTTCCTACAAGTTTCCCACACTTTATTACATCATCAAATTATTTTCCTTGAGTGGATGTGAGCTTTAAATTTTGTTCCATTCGAGTAGTCAAAAGATTGCACTTAATCATGCCAAACATGTTCATCACATCTACAATGTACTTCCTTTGAGAGAGGAATATAAACTTTGGATGTTGGGCTACTTCAATACCAAGATAGTAGTGAACATAGCCCAAATTTGTCATTTCAAAACATTTCCTCGTTTCTTTCTTTATGGATGCAATGTATCTCTCATTGTTTCTTTTCATCAAAATATCATCTACATACAACACAAGATATACAACTATTTTTCCATCTTTGTTGAAAAAGAAAGTTGCATCATCAAAATCATAATGTTTGAAATTGAGTTTCAAAATATGCTTATTTAATTTATCGTATGAGGCTCATGGTGCTTGCTTGAGTCCATACAAGGATTTACAAGTTTTCATACTTTATGTTCTTGACCTTTCACAACAAATCCTTGTGGTTGGGACATAAAAATATTATCTTTTAGATATCCATTCAAGAAAACAGTGTTTACATCCATTTGATGGACTTTCCAACCCTTCTGAGATGTCAAGGTAATTTTTTTCTGGTTGGTAGCCCATTTTATTATTCACTATTGTCCCGAGTGGATTGGTACCCATACTTTTTCATCTATTACAACTGTGACATGTATGATAGATTTAAAACAAATTTCTTAATGTTTCTAACAAGAAATAAACACAATTATTAAATATTAGATTCCAAATGATTTGATTCCATGGATATTTACAAAATGTTTCTCCATCTAAATTCCATTCGAAATTAATTGATTAATTCACAGTGTTGGTTCAAACCCAAAGCATTGTGCTTTTTACATAATAATACAAGACCCAATTAAAATCCTTAATTGAAACAATTTTTTATTTTTTAAATAGAGAACTACCAAGGGGAATAATACTAGAACATGAAAGATCCACAGGGTATTGGATAGATGATGATTGGGTGCACTCTCAAGGCACTCTTAGATGTTAAATCAGCAGTTCCGTCTGCTACCCTATTCTGGTGTTATTCTTGGAAATGACCATGATGTAGCCTCATTGTTGCTGAACTTACAAATAAAAAATAGTAGAACATGAAAACACTTTATTTTGCATCAAAACTTAAGTTGCACAACCATGAAGTCAATCTAAGGATCCTTGGGAGATATATATTCCTCAAATAAATTAGGAAATTGGATTTAAGGACAATAATCGTCCTTTTACAAAATCACTATCTACAAACATATTAGTGAATCAAAATTAAACATAATTAGTAAAAGTCACTACTACTATTCATTTCTATATGGACATTTTGAAAAAGATAAAATAGACCAAGGGAAAAAATTTACCCTAAATATATTTTTTTCTATTTTAGTTCCCAGAAGGACATTAACTTCTCTCTCATGACCTTTGTATCCAATCATGAGAAATAATAGGGAAGACAATGGTTCATGTCTTCAATCAAACTGTGGCATGGAGATGGCTCGTGCTGTTCATCAAAATGATCCTAGATTACTCCTCCTAAGACCATTTTAACCACATTACTCTTACACTTTCCTGTATTTGTATTTACCTTCTCATCTCAAGCCCCCATGGTCATCCCTAATTCATATCATCCTTCTGCTTCCATGATAATTGATTGATATCATCCTACTTCTTCCACAATTTTCAAATACTTTTCTAATGATTTTTCATTGTTAAGCTTCATAGGAAAGCCACCTAAAATTAAAATCCTTGAAAATAACTCATTCTTTGGTAAATAGTTTATTTACCATAATTTAAGTGTGTATTTGCATAAACAAAATGAATAGGAACAAGATGGAAATAGATATACCTACAAGAGTTGCACCTATGATTATTTATGTTTTTTTTTTAGTTCTTTAAGATGTAGGAGTAAAAGTGTAAATGTGAAAACTTAGTAGTGGATATTACCCACCAAAAATTAATGCAACTCCTTATCCCTTAGTAGGAAATTAACTTTTCCACTTCATATATCAATTTGCAATTTTTTGTAATGTAATGTTTAACATTTTGACTAAGTAAAAAAAAAGTAACCATCAAAATAAAATAATAAAATAAAAATAACCCTATAAAATAAAATAAAAATGGTCCATGCATTTGACACATGGTATTCATGTGGAATATAGCTTATTTAAATGAAAACCAACCTAGATCAATCTTAACTTTGATCTATCAAGCAGTCAAATCTCTTTTCAGTCCAAAAGAAGTTTTCATATCAAGAGATTTGATACCTCTAAGAGCTTGGTAGATCGAGAGTTAAGATGGATCTAGGTTGCTATTAGTAAGTAACGTTGGGTTGAATCTCTATGGTTAAGAATCTTATTATGTGGTTTTTAAAATGTTTATATGTTTAAATCATATATTAAATTTTCTTATAACTAATATAATAATGGAAATTTAAAATAAAGATATATATATATATATATATATATATATATATATATATATATATATATAGATATATCATGATGTAAGTCTTTTATTGACTATGTCTACCAAGCATACAATAGTTATTAGGTAGATGCTGAGAATTTAAATTCCATGACATCTAAAATAGTCATTGTAGTAGTCACAAATAAAAGGTTGATATTTATATTAAAAGTAGTTATTCCCTTTTATTAAAATTCATTAATTAAGAAAATGTCAAGCTTTTTTTGACATATGGTATTAGTAAGCCATAAAATTATAACAATGTCCATTTAACTCTCAAGGATGTTCATGGTTAAAAGTAGTGTTACTTGTTTATTTAAATTTATATATGTTTAACTCATTGCTATTCTTTTTATCTTTAAAATTAATAAAAATAATTTAAAATCAAGTTATAATTGAGTTATTTTTTACTTTTTTTGTAATCATAGCAATGGAAGGTGTATTTTTCTCTCTCTTATTTTTAAAACTAGAATGATAATTTTGTATTTACATGCATGTTTGTGTGTTGATCACAGTGAACACATCAATAAGTACATATTTGTCTTAAGAAAAAATTCATGAGCCATATTATCCAAGAAAACTACAATTTTTTTGAGAGGGGTTCAAAGTAGGAGAACAAAAAATAGGGTCTTGTAGGTTGATACCTTTCTAATGTTTTTTTCGCTTGGAGAGGATCTCTTCCAAAAATGTGAGTTAAAGAGGGAGTATCCCAAAATAGTAAGAGATATTGCCTGCTTTTTCTTGGCTAATTGAGAGGGTATAAGCTTTACCCTGGTTTTTTGTCATGCATTGCCCCATGAATTTGTAACTTTAACTTACATAAATGTCAGAGATATTATGAGGTAATTATTTTGATATTTATCCATGTGTTATCTGTCTAGATATGCCTATATATTTTAGAATAGGGTTCTAGAATTTTAATTTCACTATTAATAATTATTAAGTTGATAATAGTGATTTTAAATCCAATAAATATTCTAATATACATAAATCAAAATTTTAGATTCAGTTTCAAAGTAGTTATGCCTTTTTTGAATTTTAGTTAAATTGAATTTTGAATAGGACATTCAAAGATTTAATTTAATTATTAATACTTGTTAGGTGGATTGTAGGGACCATCATGGAATATTATAAATTATTCATATTAATATACCAAAATCAAATGTTTAAATTTATTTTCAAAGTAGTTATTGTTGAAACCTATTCTTTGGGATTAGCTTAATCCATGTAAATATTTGAAATATAAAAATAAATGGAATTGAGAAACGAAGACACATTGGGAGATGAAACCCTAGGCTAATATAGTATGAGAGCCAATCCCCATTTTTTTAGCATTTTCTACATTGTAACTCCTATATAATTCCATTATTGTCTGCTATACTGTCCCTATAGTCATTTTTGACCTCTATCCTTGTATGTTTCAGCTGAGCATTAATTCCAAACATGTTTATTGATGGTGGGATGCTTTATTTCTTTACACAATCAATGAATGAATTTTGTTTTATTCCAATGAATGAATCATGTGTGTTCCTTCAGATTCGTGTGAAAACTCTTTTCAATGCATTGAGATTATTTTTGAACGCTAACTAATGTTGGTTCATCATTTCTCGTATGTTGTTCCATTGGTGTGTACATTTCTCTATGCATGGAGTATCGGTTGACGTAGAACTAAGACTTGGATACTCATGGTGGTATTGGTGTTGAGGTGGTGTCGTTGCAGAAGCATGGGATGGAATACAGGCCCAAGTGGAGGTCTATTCTACATTTGCATGGATTGACCATTGGTCTAACCTTAAAGATGTCACTCAAACCGAGAGGAACCTATGCATTGATATATCTCCTGGTGCATGGTGCGCTCATCAATGATATATTGGTCTCTCACACACACACACACACACACACACATATAAGGTATGATGGTGACTGAAGTGTTGAATGTTTCATAAAAAAAAAAGAAATTGTTTTATTATAAAAGTTGATTAGCGATAGCCTTGATGAATATTGATGAACCCTTAACCATGGTACAATTTCCTTTGTGCGTTAATTTTTTTTGAGGGCCATAAGTTATGGTATGTAAAAAATTAATTTGGTATGATATGAATTGCTTTCTTTTATGCTCATGAAACATGTATGTTACATAGTGGTTCATGATATGTGATTTATGAATGTGTGGAGATTGGTGCATATATAATCATTGAGTTTTTTAAAGAGCTTGCATCCATATAGCTCAATATTTTATAATTCATATGAATTATGTGAGAGGTTTTGAATGCCATTATATGTGAATGGTATTAAATACATAATATAGTGATGAGTAAAGAATATGTATGTACATATAATAATGATCTTTTGAAGACATATTTTAGGTCCAATTCAGAAATATATGATGCATTCACTCATATCCATAGTGGGAGTCGTTCTCACTGGAAAAGAGAGCTATCACGAGTGCTCCCAAAATATAAAAAAAAAACCAGATTTTCAATGAGTTGTGGAAAGGGGTTTGTGTAGGATAAGGAGACAATGCACTTGAAAATCCCACTTCAGACAAGGAGTGTGCAATTTAGGAAAACAAGAACAACAAGGGCTATGACTTGATTGTAGCATTAGTAAACAAAGAGCTAAGTTTTCACATTTCTTCATTTTCAAATGCCTATGAAGCTTTAAAGAAGTTTAAGGAATTGTATGACTCACACTGTTAATTTGAAGTTATAGAATTGTTGTTTACATTGTTCATTATTGAGTTGAAAAATGATGATCCTCTTACCTTAACATCGAAAGTAAGATCCATTATGCATGACATAAAAGCCACTGGTGTTGAAACATATATTCTTCTAATAGATTAGGTCAAGTAAATGCATCCCACCTATTCAGATTATCTTGAGTCATTGCAAGCAAGTGGAAAACTTAAGGAGATTACCTTTGAATCCCTTAAGAAGATGTTTGTTGAGAGAGAGAATTCTTTTAGAAAGAAAACAAATCCTCAGTCTTCTGAAGAAGTTGTGTGCCTTGCAAAAAAAGATAAGAATCATTCACAAGATTCTTCTAGATGAAGAGGTGGCTGAAGAGGAAGAGAAAGGAAGAATTTTAGATGTTGGGAGGGAAATCATTTCTAAGAAAGTTACGATCTTCATTGCATATGATGAAATAGAGATGGAAATGATGATTCCATATGTAATTTTCCTTGGGACAGAATTAGGTAAGAAACAAATGAAGGAATAGGTAAAACACTTCATAAAGGGATAGGAAACGAAATCAAGTCTACTCGTTATGTTGTGACAAATTGCAAGATTGGAGTAACTAAAGACTTAATCAATGCTTCACTTGCCTCAAGGAAAGATTCTTTTCCTTCTACATGACTTTCAGAAGATATTTCTTTAAAGAATTCATTGATAATGTTGATGGAGTAGTCTACTTTTTAGATAAGTCAAAACTCAAGCCATCAATGCTTGGCACCATCAAGCTCAAACTGCTTGTTCTTCTTGAATTTCTTCTACTTGATGTTCGATACCTCATCCAGTTGAGGAGAAACTTGTTGTCTTTGGTCCACATCTTCCAGCAAGGACACTCCATTCATATATTTGATAGAATGGTTGAGGTCTTAAAGCATAACATAACTCACATTTCAAGACTAGGATAGAATAAGAAAGACTTATGAAGATGCAAGGAACCTTTTCTCATGGAGAAACATTCTCATACAATTCTCGCTATTATGAAGTAAAATTTCCATCAAGATGATGAGGCTCATCAATAGGTATACTATATGGGTCACAATTCCATCCTTTAGCTTATTAAATTATTATTTTCTCACATTTATCTACAATTTATTTTATATTATGCTTAGTGTGATGAGTAAATATGTGTTGCTACGTCATGTGGCCTAATGTGTATTCAATGCAGGCATTGGATAAATTTTGAGATAGCTTGACTGAAGGAACTCAGAGAAGACAAGAAAGAGAGATTCTATGAGGTGGTCTACCTCCTTAAATATCAAATGAGTTGAGCATCCCTACTCAATCTCATCAACTCAATGTCATTGGTAGCCAAGCAGACCGAGTTCATTGGCTGCCCCGCTAGTGCAAGTCAAAGCAGAGTTATATTCACCTATTCTTGAGTTAGGGAATCAAGTATCCCTATTGATAGGGAGTTGTTAGTAGCTACATTCTATATAAATAAAAAAGCTAAAGGAATCATTAGGATTCAAAGTTTTATTCTAGCCAAGAGATCATTGAGCTAAAGCATATTTCACAGTTATTTTGATGATGTATTTGAAACTTTTTGAACGATAATGAAAATTTATGTTTTGATCTAGCAATGGGTTAACTCAGAAGGCTAGAGCTCTTGGTTTAGGGCCCAACCCTAGAAACAGAGGTTACTCTCATGTATCTATATTCTTAGCCTAGAATGTTGATTTATTGTTGAAGTTTATTCATGTTCCTTTTAGTTTAGAAGATTTAGTAGTTGCTTCTTATGCATGTTTTCTTTAGCTTAGAAAGTTAATTAGTTGTTACATTTTAATAGAATAAAATCCATTAAAACTATGTGGTAGTGACCCCTATCTCATCTCCTCATGGGATCATGATTGGAGGACCCCACTATGAGAGCCCAAAAATAGATTGTGATTTCTTGTTCATTACATAGATCAATTTTGGCATTACTAGGCACTCATTTATTATTTATTGGAAAGGTTTACATTCATTATGTTTCTTCTCATTATTTTTCTAGCTTATAAGGTAGTTAATTTTATAGATCAAGTGCTCAACATTAGTTTGATAATTTTTCCAAATTCAACTCATCTTTTCCACCTTGTCTTGTGATGATTTGCAAATGAAAGGAGAAATAGGTGCAAGTGTTGTTATAGAGTTATTGGATATGTAGGCAGGGGAACCCTTCACCAAATCCATATAATACCTTTCCACTCTCTTTTGATGTATTCCAACCACTCTTCTATATGATTGTCCTTTGGTCCTTTAGCAGCCAACTTATCCCAAATCTAGCCTTCTTGAAGCATTGGACTTATCTAAGGTTGTTGATCATCTTACGTAAACCTCCCAAAACATTCATAAAAAATTATAACACTTCATCTCACCATTCTTACCTTCCAAACTCTCTCATCCAACTTCCTTTAACATTTAAGGACATCCTATAGTACTACAGGAATCCTATAGAAATATCTTGTAGCACAACTATAACAGCCTTTCTTGACCCTGTTTAGACCTGCAATGATAGCCTAGCTTATTTCAGGAGTAGTTTGACCCCTCATATTAGACTCCATGACAAGAAGTACCACCTAGACTAGTATCTTCACTCCTTTTCCTTTCCTACAATATCAGATAACATTAGTTCTTTTATTTCTGAATTTAGCAATTAGAATTTTATTTACTCTGTAAGTGTGAATTAGATAGTCAATGCATGCATTCTTGAATGATGAAATGGTAGAATAATCTTATTTTTTCAAGAAACCCTAATATCTAGATTTTTGAGTGTAAGTTAGCATAGTTTCCTTTTTGCAAGACTACAATAAGGCTTGTGTCCTTTCATACCATTTGCAAATTCACAACGTTCATTTTGAGTTGAAGATCATTTACTTTCTCTACACTAGGAATACCCTTTACATTATTCTTTCAGTAGTTAGTCTCCTTTCAGTTTAGTAGAGGAATGGTCTAGAACTATAATGGTCAAGTGACACAATTGAGGGTGGCATGAGCAGAACGATGCATCTATTGTGTACATAGCATTGTCACCTCTATGTTTGTATTAAACCTTAGGTTGATAAAGTAAATACTGAAGAGCCTCTAGTAGATGCATCACTCGGTGCAACAACAAGGCTCACCATCATTTTGGCGCCATTGCCAGGGAGGTGTCTAAGTAGATGTTATTTATGATTTTCTTTCTATTTGTCATTGAGTAGACAGATGTTATTCTTACATTCTTCTCTGGTTTGGATTTGGTTTTGAAAAAAACATAAACAAAAAAAATACTTTCATGCATCGTAGGAGTAGATACACTTTAAGGAAATTATTTCCAAATACCCCCACAACATCCAACAGTCAACCTTCATCCTTCTTCAATGAATGTCAACATCCCTCTTTGAGTGCAGTGGAGTTAGAGGACCCCTTAGGTGAACAACCTTAGATATTTGATCAACCTATTGGGGAAGAAGAAGAAGAAATCATTCCTCATACCCACACCCTGGCTAAAAATAGAAATGAGGGTGCTTTTTCCATCAGAGACACTTATGGAGATGCTAGGGTGAAAAATATAATCTCTTCTGCCCTTCCTCACCTCCATGGCTTAACCTCAGAGGAACCTGATACTTTTTCGTTTGAGTTTGTTGTTGTTTATAGAAATTATGATTACACCTACGATGACCAGAAGTTGAAGTTGTTCCAATTTAGCATTAAGGATGCATTCTTGCACTGGTTCATGGCTCTGTTAGAAAATTATATCTTACAGAGCAATGGAACACATAAATTATTGCAGAAATATAAACACAGAAAACACATAAAACAAGAGAGACACAGATATATGTGGTTCACCTAGTTTGGGCTACGTCCATGGAGAAATAGCCAATCCTTCTTTTTATATTATCCAACAAACTGAAGAGATATAACCTACAAAAAATCTGGTATAACTCCCTCTTCATCCTCAATCTCGTCTCTCTTCCTCACTCAGAATATAGATATCCATAGACGCAATACAATTCCCTCGTGTATAGTGAGGGGTTGTCTTCTAGGGAAAAAAACCCTAAATTGAACATAACTTCTACCATTAGATCTCCACCTAATGATTAAACCAGATTGACTATGAAATTACAACATTTTACAAGGCAGCGCCCCCCTTGGACTCTCCCTATAGCGAATACTTTACGGGAGGCGTTGCCGCCCCATTTCGAACTGGGGCCCAATGCGGCAATACCTTTGAATACAAAAGATAATCATGCTCCACGCCCAACAATCTCCCACTTGGAGACGGATTATAGCAAATCCACTGCTGCTTCATTTGCTGGACCATGACTCTCCCTCGTTACAACTTTTATTAACATGTCTGCAGGATTCTGGCTAGTGTGTATCTTTTCCAGATTCAACTCTCCATCTTCCAACGTTGACCATATGAAATGGTACTTGAGCTGTATATACTTATTCTTGGAATTAAATGTAGAGTTATTTACAAGATGTATGGCACTCTGGCTGTCACTCTATAACCTATCCAACTTTTGGTTCTTACCCAATTCATCCAGAAACCTTTGTAACCAAATCGTTTCTTTACTAGCCTCTATAGTAGCAACATACTCTACTTCCATTGTTGAGAGTGTAACAACACTTTACAGTTTTGAGACCTAACTGATAGTTGTTCCACCTACAGTAAACAAATACCCTGTTGTGCTCCTCCTATTATCTCTATCACCCACCATATCTGCATCAACATATCCCTGTAGAGTAATGTTTGAACCACCAAAGCATAATGCTTCATTTGTGGTACCTCTCAAATACCCGAGAATCCACTTCACTGCCATCCAATGTTCTTTTCCTAGATTGTTCATGTACCTTCTTACAACTCCCACTGCATGTGCAATATCAAGCCTCGTGCAGACCATTGCATAGATTAAGCTTCCAACTGCTGATGCCTATGGAACTTTAGACATATGAGACATTTATTCATCTTGGGACACTCCTCCTTACTTACTTTGAAATGGCTAGCCAAAGGTATACTAAATGGTTGTGCATTCTGCATATTAAACCTTTTCAACACCTTTTCTATGTACTCACTTTGAGACAATGTTAATTTGTGATTCTTCCTGTCTCTAGTTATTCTCATACCAAGGATTTGTTTCACAGCACCCAAATCCTTCATTGAAAATGAGTTTGCCAAATTTCTTTTGAGCACATTTTTTTCCTACGTGTTAGAACGTGCAACAAGAATGTCATCTATATATAATAACAATATAATATAGTTGCCATCATATTTCCTTTTGAGATAAACATAATGATTGGTGTGACATCTAGTATAATCTTGTTCAGACATAAACATGTCAAATTTTAGATACCACTACCTTGGAGCCTGTTTTAATCCATACAAGCTCTTCTTCAACTTGGACACTAGTTTCTCCTTCACTTTTACCCCATATCCTTGTGGCTGTTGCATATATATCTCTTCCTCCAAATCCCCATGGAGAAAGCTTGTCTTTACATCTAACTACTCAAGATGCAAATCTTCAACTATTACTAGACTTAAAATAGTTCTGATTTAAGTCATTTTAACAACAGGAGAAAATATTCCATCAAAGTCTATACCCTTTTTCTGTGTAAACCCTTTCACCACAAGTCTATCTTTATACCTTTTTCTACATCCATCTTCTTCCTCCAACTTGTAAACCCATTTATCCTGCAATGTTGTTTTACTTCCAGTCAACCTGACTAAGTCCCAAGTCTAGTTATGTGCTAAGGAGTCCATCTCTTCTTTCATGGCTTGCTCCCACTTCTTCCTGGTTTCTACCTACAATGCTTCTTCATAACATTCTAGTTCACCAGAATCAGTCAACAATACATAATATAATGAAGGAGAGTATCATTTAGGGCGTCTACTTATCCTAGTAGATCTTCTAACACCTCCTTCAGGTGTTTGAGGTGCTTCTTGTTGTTGTGGTTTTTGTTCTAGCTGTTGATTATTATGATTTTTAGGCACCATCACTTTTCCTGTGATCTTGTCAAGCACTGTGTATTCTTTGCTTTCCTTTTCCTATTTCTTTTCCTCCAATTGATCCTTATACAAAACCTTTTCATTGAATATGACATCTCTACTCCTAATGATTTTGTGTTTTTCATAATCATAAAAGTGATAACCAAAATCGTTAACGTCATATCCAATAAAGGTACATTTCTTTGAATTTGCCTCAACCTTTGTTCTATTTTCTTTATTAATGTGGACAGTGGCTTCACAACGAAAAGTCTTAAAAAAATATTAGTTTACCTTTTTACCTGTCCATGCCTGCTCTGGAATACCACCATCCAAGGAGCTTGAAGGCCCTCTGTTTATTAGATAAACAACATTATCTACATCATCTACCCAAAATTGTAAAGGCAATCCTGCATGCAATCTCATGCACCTTGCATGCTCCATGATTGTCCTGTTCATCCTTTCTGACACACCATTTTCTTGTGGTGTTCCTAGAACTCTCTTCTCTCTATGAATTCCATTCTCTAAACAGTACCTATCAAACTCTTTGCTGCAATATTCACCTCCATTATCTAACATGAGACACTTCAACCTTTTTCCTACCTCATTTTCAAACAAAGCCTTCCATTTCTTGAAAGTATCAAATACATTAGATTTATTTCGAATACAATAAATCTAGGTTTTTCTGGTTGCACCATCAATAAAAGTAACATAATAACGAGAGCCACCAAGAGGTGATACCTGAGAATGTCCCCATACATCTGTGTGCACAAGCTATAATCTTTCGCTCTTCTTTTCTTTCCCAACTCTAAGGAATCTGACTCTTTTTTGTTTTCCATAAACACAATTCTCACAGAATTTTAAATCAACATGCTTCAAACCTAGCAACAAATTTCTTCAGTGCATCCCCTTCTCACTCATGTGCCCGAGCCTATGATGCCACAATGCCGTATCTTCTCCTATAGATGTTAAAGCATTAACAAAATTAGAAATACCATTGCATAAATACAATGTACCAACCTTTCCTCCTTTCGCTATTACTAGGGATCCTTTAGTGACCTTCCAAGTTTTATCTGTGAAAGTAGTTACGCAACCTTCACCTCCCAACTACCCTGTTGAAATCATATTTTTCTTCAGATCTAGAACATGCCTTACCTCCTTCAATAGCCATTGATCCCAGTTTTTCATTTTTATGAAAATTGTACCCATTCCAATGATTTTACATGGTTTATCATCACCCGATTGAACATGTCCAGAATCTCCTTGAACGTAGTCATGAAAATGTTTCCTATCAGGTGTGGCATGGAATGAGGCCCCTGAATCTACCACCCAAGCATCAATAATATTTTCTAATGAAAGAATCAAAGAATCTTGCAACACATCACCTGTTACATTTGCTTCATGATTGTTTTCTTACTGCGCCTCTCCTTGTTTTCCCTCTCGAGACTTGCAATCTTTCTTCAGGTGTCTTTTCTTCCCACATTTCTAGCACACTATCCTTGATCTAGACTTGGATCTACCTTTTCTTAACTTACTGTGATATCCAGGGCTCTTTCCTCTTTCAATTTTTCTTCCCCTAGTCTCTACAGTCAAAGCATTACTTGATGTCTCACTAAAGCTTTTCAGTCGCATTTCCTCGCTAAGGATTGCACCGAAAACATCATCAAACTTTAAAGTACTAGATCTAGAGACAGAGTTACTAATGGCCATAACTAAACCATTCCAACTTTTTGGCAATGAGCATAGAAATAACAGAGCCCTAACTTCATCATAAAAAGTTATCCCTACAGAACTTAACTTACTGGTAACTCTATTAAATTCATTTAAATGATCACCAACAGATCCACCTTCTGACATCTTCATATTAAATAAACACTTCATAGGAAATACCTTATTTGAGGCCAAGTGTTTTTCATATAGTTTGGCTAATGTCAACATTAAACCCTCTATTGTCATTTCCTTTGAAATATTAAACGCTACTGACACCGCTAGGCACAAGCGCATTGTTCCAAGTGCTTCTCTATCGAGAATATCCCATTCTCTATCTGTCATACTCATCATCTTCTTTGTCTTTCCACTCAATGGTTGGTACAGATCTCTATGGTATAGATAATCTTCCATCTACATCTTCCACAGTTGGTAGTTTTGGCCATTGAATTTCCTGACCCTAAACCTACCATCTTCCGCCATTGCTCCCACTCGAACTAGGAACCCTTCTTTCCTGTGAGTTTATCAGCCAAATAGACCTTCGTCTCTAATACCAATTGTTAGAAAATTATATCTTACAGAGCAATGGAACACATAAAATATTGCAGAAATATAAACATAGAAAACACATAAAACAAGAGAGACATGGATATACGTGGTTCACCCAGTTTGGGCTACGTCGATGGAGAAACAGCGAGTCCTTCTTTTTATATCATCCAAAAAACTAAAGAGATACAACGTACAACAAATCCATTGTAACTCCCTCTTCGCTTTCAATATCCTCTCTCTTCCTCACTTAGAATACAAATATCCATAGACGCAATACAATTCCCTCATATATAGTGAGGGGTTGCCTTCTAGGACAAAAAACCATAAATTAAACATAACTTCTACTGTCAAATCTCCCCCTAATGAATGGCCCAGATTGACTATGAAATTACAACATTTTACAAGGCAATTTTAAATATATTCATAGCTTTGGGGGCATTGCCCCGATCCCCCCACCAGGGGGGCTCCCAAAAGGTCACAGCCACCCCCCTGGACCCCCCTGTCTACCAAGCATACACTAGTTATTAGGTAGATGCTGAGAATTTAAATTCCATGACATATTCTAAAACAGTGATTGTAGTAGTTACGAATCAAAGGTTGAGATTTATCTCAAAAGTAGTTATGCCCTTTTATTAAAATTCATTAATTAAGAAAATGTCAAGCTCTTTTTGACATATGGTATTAGTAAGCCATAAAATTATAACAATGTCCATTTAACTCTCAAGGATGTTCATTATCAAGGATGTTCATGGTTAAAAGTAGTGTTACTTGTTTATTTAAATTTATATATGTTTAACTCATAGTTATTCTTTTTATCTTTAAAATTAATAAAAATTATTTAAAATCAAGTTGTAATCAAGTATCGAGTTATTTTTTACTTTTTTGTAATCATATCAATGGAAGGTGTATTTTTCTCTCTCTTATTTTTTAAACTAGAATGAGAATTTTGTATTTACATGCAAGTTTGTGTGTTAATCATAGTGAACACATAAGTAACTACATATCTATATCTTCAAAAAAAAATCATGAGCCATGTTATCCAAGAAAACTACAATTTTTTTAAGAGGGACTCAAAGTAGGAGAACAAAAAATAGGGTTTTGTAGGTAGATAGCTTTCTAATGTTGTTTTTCGCTTGGAGAGGAGCTCTTCGCAAAATGTCAGTTAAAGAGGGAGTATCCCAAAATAGTAAGAGATATTACCTACTTTTTCTTGGCTAATTGCGAGGGCATAAGCATTAGCCTTGGTTGTTTGTCATGCATTGCCCCATGAATTTGTAACTTTAACTTACAGAAATGTCAGGGATATTATGAGGTAATTATTTTGATATTTATCCATGTCTTATTTGTCTAGATATGCTTATATATTTTGGAATAGGGTTCCAGAATTTTAATTTCACTATTAATAATTATTAAGTTGATAGTAGCGATTTTACATCCAATAAATATTCTAATATACATAAATCAAAATTTCAGATTCATTTTCAAAGTAGTTATGCCTTTTTTGAATTTTAGTTTAATTGAATTTTGTATAGGACATTCAAAAATTTAATTTAATTATTAATACTTGTTAGGTGGATTGTAGGGACCATCATGGAATATTATAAATTATTCATATTAATATACACAAATGAAATGTTTACATTTATTTCCAAAGTAGTTATTGTTGAAACCTAATCTTTGGGATTGGTTAATCCATGTAAATATTTGAAATATAAAAAAAATGGAATTGAAAAACGAAGAGACATTCGGAGATGAAACCCTAGCCTAATATAGCATGAGAGCCAATCCCCATTTTTTAGCATTTTTTGCTTTGTAAATCCTATATAATTCCATTATTGTTTGTTATACTGTCCCTATGGTCATTTTTGACATCTAACCTTGTATGTTTCAGCTGAGCGCTAATTCCAAACATGTTTATTGATGGTGGTATGATTTATTTCTTTACACAATCAATGAGTGAAGTTTGTTTAATTCCAATGAATGAATGGTGGGCGTTCCTTTGGATTCATGTGAAAACTTTTTTCAATGCATTGAGATTATTTTTTAACGCTAACTAATGTTGGTTCATCATTGCTCGTATGTTGGTCCATCGGTGTGTACACTGCTCTATGGATAGAGTGTCTGTTGACAGAGAATTAAGACTTGGATACTCATGGTGGTAGTGGTGTTGAGGTGGTGTCGTTGCAGAACCATGGGATGGAATACAAGCCCAATTGGAGGTCTATTCTACATTTGCATGGATTGTCTTATCGTTGGTCTAACCTTAAACTTATCACTCAAACCAAGAGGAACCTATGCATTGATATATCTCTTGGTGCATGGTGCGATGATCAATGATATATTGGTCTCTCTCTCACACACACACACAGATATATATATATATATATATATATATATATATATATATATATATATATATATATATATATATATATATATATATATATATATATAAAGTACGATGGTGATTGAAGTGTTGAATGTTGCATAAAAAAAATCGTTTCATTATAAAAGTCAATTAGTGATAGCCTCGATGAATATTGATGAATCCTTAACCATGGTACAGTTTCCTTTGTGTGTTAAGTTTTTTTGAGGCCCATAAGTTATGGTATGTAAAAAATTAATTTTGCAGGATACAAATTGCTTTTTTTTATGCTCATGAAACATGTATGTTACATAGTGGTTCATGATATGTAATATATGAATGTGTGGAGATTGGTGCATATATAATCATTGAGATTTTTAAAAAGGTTGCATCCATATAGCTCAGTATTTTATAATTGACATGAATTATGTGAGAGGTTTTGAATTCCATTGTATGTGAATGGTATTAAAGACATAATATAGTGATGAGTAAAGAATATGTATGGAGATATATTAATGATCTTTTGAAGACATATTATAGGTCTAATTCAGAACTATATAGTGCATTTACTCATATCCATAGTGGGAGTCGTTCTCACTGGAAGAGAGAGCTATCACGAGTGCTCCAAAAATATAAACGAACCCTAATTTTCAATGAGTTGTGGAAAGGGGTTTGTGTAGGAGAAGGAGACAATGCACCTAAAAATCCCACTTCAGACAAGGAGTGTGCAATTTAGGAAAACATGAACAACAAGGGCTATGCCTTGATTGCAGCGTTAGCAAACGAAGAGCTAAGTTTTCATATTTCATCATTTTGAAATGCCTTTGAAGCCTTAAAGAAGTTGAAGAAATTGTATGACTCACACTCTTAATTTGAAGTTGTAGAATTGTTGTTTACGTTGTTCATTATTGAGTTGAGAAATGATGACCCTCTTACCTTAACATCAAAAGTAAGACCCATTATGCATGACATAAAATCCACTGGTGTTGAAATGGATATTCCTTTAACATATTAGGTCAAGTAAATGCATCCCACCTATTCAGATTATCTTGATTCATTGCAAGCAAGTGGAAAAATTAAGGAGATTACCTTTGACTCCCTTGAGAAGATGTTTGTTGAGAGACAGAATTCTTTTGGAAAGAAAACAAATCCTCAGTCTTCTGAAGAAGTTGTGTGCCTTGCACAAAAAGATAAGAATCATTCACAAGATTCTTCTAGAGGAAGAGGTGGTTGAAGAGGAAGAAAAGGAAGAATTTTAGATGTTGGGAGGGAAATCATTTCTAAGAAAGTTACGACCTTCATTGCATATGATGAAATAGAGATGGAAATGATGATTCCGTTTGTGATTTTCCTTGGGATAGAATCAGGTAAGAAACAAATGAAGGAAAAGGTAAAACACTTGAAGAAACAAATGAAGGAAAAGGTAAAACACTTGACAAAGGGATAGGAAAGGAAATCAAGTCTGCTCATTATGTTGTGACACATTGCAAGATTGGAGTAACTAAAGACTTATTCAATGATTCACTTGCTTCAAGGAAAGATTCTTTTCCTTCTGCATGACTTTAAGAAGATATTTCTTTAAAGAATTCACTGATAATGTTGATGGAGTAGTCTACTTTGTAGACAAGTCAAAACTCAAGCCATCAATGCTTGGCACCATCAAGCTCAAACTACTTGTTCTTCTTGAATTTCTTCTGCTTGATGTTTGATACCTCATCCAGATGAGGAGAAACTTGTTGTCTTTGGTCCACATCTTCCAACAAGGACACTCCATTCATATATTTGATAGAATGGTTGAGGTCTTAAAGCATAACATCACTCATATTTCAAGATTAAGATAGAAGAAGAAAGACTTATGAAGGTGCAAGGAACCTTTGGTCATGTAGAAACATTCTCATACAGTTCTCGCTATTATGAAGTAAATATCAATCAAGATGATGAGGCTCATCAATAGGTGTATTATACGGGTCACAATTCCATCCTCCAGCTTATTAAATTATTATTTGCTCACATTTATCTACAATTTGTTTTATATTATGCTTAGTGTGATGAGTAAATATGTGTTTCTACTTCAAGTGGCCTAATGTGTATTCAATGTAGGCATTGGATAAATTATGAGTTAGCTTGAGTGCAGGAACTCGGGGAAGACAAGAAAGAGAGATTCTATGAGGTGGTCTACCTACTTAAATCATCAAATGATTTGATCATCCCTACTCAATCTCATAAACTCAATGTCATTGGCAACCAAGCAGACTGAGTTCATTGGCTGCCCTGCCAGTGCAAGTCAAAGTAGAGTTATATTCACCTATACTTGAGTTAGGGAATCAAGTATCCCTATTTATAGGGAGTTGTTAGTAGCTCCATTTTTTATAAATAAAAATCTAAAGGACTCGTTAGGATTCAAAGTTTTATTGTAACCAAGAGGTCATTGAGCTAAAGAATATTTCACTGTTATTTTAATGATGTATTTGACACCTTTCGAACGATAATGAAAATTCATGTTTTGATCTATCACTGAGTTAAATCAGAAGGTTGGAGCTCTTGGTTTAGGGCCCAACCCTAGAAACAAAGGTTACTCTCATGTATCTATATTCTTAGCCTAGAATGTTGATTTATTGTTGAAGTTTATTCATGTTCCTTTTAGTTTAGAAGATTTATTAGTTGCTTCTTATGCATGTTTTCTTTAGCTTAGAAAGTTAATTAGTTGTTACATTTTAGTAGAATAAAATCCATTAAAACTTTGTGGTAGTGACCCCTATCTCATCTCCTCATGGGATCATGATTGGAGGACCCCACTATGAGAGTCCAAAAATAGACTGTGATTTCTTGTTCATCACATATATCAATTTTGGCATTACTAGGCACTCATTTATTATTTATTGGGAAGTTTTACATTCATTATATTTCTTCTCATGATTTTCGTAGCTTATAAGGTAGTTCATTTTATAGATCAAGTGCTCAACATTAGTTTGATAATTTTTCAAATTCAACTCATCTTTTCTACCTTGTCTTGTGATGATTTGCAAATGAAAGGAGAAATAGGTGTAGATGTTGCTACAGGGTTGTTGGATATGTAGGCAGGGGAACCTTTCACCAACTCCATATATGACCTTTCCACTCTCTTTTGATGCATTCCAACCACTATTCTATATCTTTGTCCTTTGGTCACTGTGAGCAGCCAACTTAGCCCAAATCTGGCCTTCTTGAAGTGTTGGACTTATCTAAGGTCGTTTCTCATCTCACCTAAACCTGCCACAAGAATCATACATCATTAAAACACTTCATCTCACCATTCTTACGTTCCAAACTCTCTCATCCAACTTCCTTTAGAATTTCAGGATATCCTGTAGCACTACAAGAATCCTATAGAAATATCTTGTAGCACAATTGTAATAGCCATTCCTGACCCTATTTAGACTTGCAATGATAGCCTAGCTTATTTTATGAGTAGTTTGACCCCTCATCTTGGACTCCATGACTAGAAGTGCCACCTAGACTAGTCTCTTCACTCCTTTTTCTTTCCTACAACATCAGATAACATTAATTCTTTCATTTCCGAATTTAGAAATTAGAATTTTATTTAATTTGCAAGTGTGAATTAGATAGTCAATGCATGCATTCTTGAATGACAAAATGGTAGAATAATCTTATGTTTTCAAGAAACCCTAATAGCTAGATTGTTGAGTGTAAGTTAGCATAGTTTCCTTTCTGCAAGACTACAATAAGTTTTGTGTCCTTTCATAGCATTTACAAATTCACAGCTTTCATTTTGAGTTGAAAATCATTTAGTTTCTCTACACTAGGACTAGCCTTCACATTATGATTTCAGTAGTTAGTCTCCTTTTAGTTTAGTAGAGGAATGGTCTGGAACTCTAATGGTCAAGTGACACAACTGAGGGTGGCATGAGTATAATGATGCATCTATTGTGTACATAGCATTGTCACCTCTAAGTTTGTACGAAACCTTGGGTTGGTAAAGTAAATACTAAAGAGCCTCTAGTAGTTGCATCACTTGGTGCAATAACAGGGCTCAACATCGTTTTGGTGCCATTGCCGGGGAGGTGTCTAGGTAGATGTTATTTATGATTTTCTTTCTATTTGTCATTCAGTAGACAGATTTTATTCTTACTTTCCTCTTTGGTTTGGAGTTGATTTTGAAAAAAACATAAACAAAAAAGAAATGCTTTCATGCATCGTAGGAGTAGAGACACCTTAGGGAAATTCTTTCCAAATACCCCCACACCATCCAACAGTCAACCTTCATTCTTCTTCAATGAATGTCAACTTCCCTCTCTGAGTGCAAGGGATTTAGAGGACCCCTTAGGTGAAAAAACTTAGCTATTTGATGAACCTATTGGGGAAGAGAAGAAACCATTCCACATACCCACACCCTGGCTAAAAACAAAAATGAGGGTGCTTTTTCTATCAGAGACACTAATGAAGATGCTAGGATGAAAAACATAATCTCTTCTGCCCTTCCTCACCTCCATGGCTTAACCTCAAAGGAACCTGATACTTTTTGTTTGAGTTTGTTGTTGTCTATAGAAATTATGACTACACCTACGATGACCAAAATTTGAAGTTGTTCCCGTCTAGCCTTAAGGATGCATCCTTGCATTATTTCATGGCTCTATTAGAAAATTATATCTTACAGAGAAATGGAACACATAAAATATTGCAAAAATATAAACACTGAAAACACATAAATCAAGAGAGACACAGATATACGTGGTTCACCCAGTTTGGGCTACGTCAACAGAGAAACAGCCAATCCTTATATTTATATTATCTAGCAAACTGAAGAGATACAACCTACAACAAATCTGTTATAACTCCCTCTTCGCTCTCAATCTCCTCTCTCTTCCTCACTCAGAATATAGATATCCATAGACGCAATACAATTCCCTCATGTATAGCAAGGGGTTGCCTTCTAGGGAAAAAACCCTAAATTAAACATAACTTCTACCATCAAATCTCCGGCTAATGAACAACCTAGACTGACTACGAAATTACAACATTTTACAAGGCAGTGCTCCCCTGGGCCCCCCCTGCAACGAAGATTTTACGAATGATGTTGCCGCCCCATTTCGAACTAGGGTCCAATGTGGCAATACCTTTGAATACAAAAGATAATGAGGCTCTACACCCAACAATATCCCACTTGTAGACCGATTATAGCAACTCCACTACATCTTCATTTGCTGGACCATGACTCCACTTTCAACTTGGCTATTTCTCATCTTCTTCATCATAATTGAAGACCAATTGAAACTGAGTAGATTCTTAGTTTCTCCCTGGTTACAAATTTTGTTAACATGTCTGCAGGATTCTGGCTCGTGTGTATCTTTTCCAGATTCAACTATCCATCTTCCAAAGTTGACCATATGAAATGGTACTTGAGCTGTATATGCTTAGTCATGGAATGAAATGCAGAGTTATTTACAAGATGTCTGGCACTCTGCCTGTCACTGTATAACCTACCAACTCCTAGTTCTTACCTAATTCATCCAGAAACCCTTGTAGCCAAATCATTTATTTACTAGCCTCTGTAGTAGCAACATACTCTACTTCCATTGCTCAGAGTGCAACAACACTTTGTAGTTTTGTGTTATGAAACCAGCTCAAGAAAGGATAGAAAAGATAGATCAATGCCTTAGAATTCAACCTCTTCGAGGGGGCAACCTCCTTTACATTACATAAATGAACAATTCCTGGATGATTCAAATGACAAAACCTCCTTCCTATATATAGGAGTCTAAGGAGTCATAGTATAATCCAGCCAACCTAACAATAATAATATAAAGCCACAAAAATAACAATAGAGGGATTATATGGGGCACAGTAATAACAATATGGGGGCAATAGGGGCACAACAATATTAATAAGGGGTATAACTACAATAGTAATGGGGTAATCACTACTATTATAGGGACCCAACATGCCCCTCGCCTTCAAAAAAGTGTTGTCCTCAACGCTTGATTAGTTCTGGATACTTCTGCATAAAATTCTCATCCTCCCATGAGGAATCTTCAGGGGATAAGTTCTTCCACTTGATAAGATACTCTGAAATTGATTGATTTCGTAGCTGTCGAGTTCTTGTTTTTATGACTGCTTCCAGTTCCAATATAATTTTTCCTTCCTCGTCAAGTTCTGGCAATATTGTTTGAACTAGGAGCTTGTCGCCTATAACCTTCTTTAAACATGAAACATGGAAAACTAGGTGCAATCGAGAAGCTGCAGGAAGCTCCAATTTGTATGCCATAGTACCAATCTTTTGCAACACCTTGTAAGGACCATAATACTTTGGTGATAATTTATTATCCTTCTTAGCTTGCTTGAGGGACATTTGCTTATATGGTTGTAGCTGTAGGAATACCCAATCACCTACATCAAAACTTCTTTCATTGCGATGTTGATCTGCCTGTTGTTTCATTCTATTATGTGCCAACACGAGGTTATCCTTTAAGAGTTGGAGGACTTGTTGTTGATGTTCGATGTGATGTTCCACTGCCTGAACCTTAGAATTTTCTCTTAAATATGATGTGATGGATGGTGGTTGATACCCATAAAGTGCCATAAATGGGGTCATTTTTGTTGTTGTATGGAAGGAAGTGTTATACCACCATTCAGCCAGAGGCAACCATTTGACCCATTGTGTCTGTTTATCAGATACAAAGCAACGAAGATATCCTTCCAAACATTTGTTTACTATCTCAGTTTGCCCATCAGATTGAGGATGATAAGATGAGCTATGAGCTAACTGAGTACCAAGACAAGAAAATAATTCTGTCCAAAAATTTCCAGTGAAAATGGGATCTCTGTCACTTACAATAATTTTTGGGTTTCCATGTAGCTTTTGAATTGTTTCCATAAATGCAGTAGAAATTGTACTAGCTTTAAATGGATGTGATAATGCACAAAAGTGTGCATACTTGGTAAGTCTGTCAACTACCACCATGATGACACTCTTTCCCTCAGACTTGGGTAAACCTGTGATAAAATCCATTGAAACCTCCTCCCAACGTTGGCTTGGAATGGATAAAGGTTGTAATAGACCCGGTGTCTTAATTGTTTCAACTTTATTTTGTTGGCAAACCAAACATTCCACCACAAACTTTTGAATATCTGATTTAAGGCCATCCCAAAAAAATTCCTTCTTAACCCTGTGGTAAGTTTTTAAAAATCCTGAGTGCCCTCCTAAGGGAGAAGTGTGCAATTCCATAAGAATCTTTTGTTTTAGCTGGGAATTCTTACAGAGGTATAAGCGATCTTTGTACCATAACGAATCATTTTTCCAGCTAAATGTATCAGACGTACTGGAATCTTGTTGTAGCTTTCGAATAAGTGCCCACACTTCTTCGTCATTCTTCCATTCCTCCCTTGCTTCATTTATCCAATCTGGTTGGATAATAGAAATGGCACACAACAATGCTTCCACATCCTCATCCTTTCTTGAGAGTGCATCTGCCACCACATTTTGCTTCCCTTTTTTGTAGATGATTTCAAAGTCATAACCCAACATCTTTGTGACCCACTTTTGTTGCTCTTCAGAGGATAATCTTTGTTCTAAAAAGTATTTAAGGCTATCATGATCCATTTTTACCTTGAAGTGTCTTCCCATTAGGTAGGGTCACCATTTCTTAAGTGCATGGAGTATTGCCAACATTTCCTTCTCATAAATAGCTTTGCTTAAAAACTTTCCCTTGATTGGACGACTTTCAAAAGCAATGGGTCTTTCATCTTGCATTAGAACAGCACCAATTCCATTTCCTGAAGCATCACATTCCACAATAAAGGTTTTTGTGAAGTTCGGTGTAGCTAAGACCGGTGCTTGGCACATTGCCTCTTTAAGATGTTCAAAGGCCTTTGTTGCTTCCGAAGTCCATGAAAATGCATCTTTCTTCAATAATGTTGTTAGAGGTGCTGCTATTCTCCCATAATTCTTAACAAACTTGCGATAATACCCTGTCAACCCAAGAAATCCTCGCAGATGCTTTATGGATGTGGGGATTTTCCATTCCTTAATGGCTTTAATTTTGCTAGGGTCTACCTTAACTCCTTCATGAGATACAATATGACCCAAATATTCCACCTCTTGGACTCCAAAAAAACATTTGGATCTTTTTGCATATAATTGTTTCTCCTCCAATAGTTGTAGCACCCTGTCAACATGTTCAACATGATCCTTCCAAGACTTGCTGTAGATTAGTATATCATCAAAAAATACTAACACAAATTTTCTAAGGAATGGTTTGAAAATTGAATTCATCAAACCTTGAAATGTTGAAGGTGCATTGGTAAGGCCAAAAAGCATGACCAAAAATTCATAATGACCCTCATGAGTTCTAAATTCTGTTTTTGGAATGTCTTCAATCTTCATTCTGATTTGATGATATCCTGAACAAAGATCCAACTTGGTGAAGTAAATTGATCCATGCAATTCATCCAGTAATTCATCAATGACAGGAATGGGGAACTTATCTTTAATAGTGAGCTTGTTGAGCTCCCTATAATCCGGACACATGCACCATGATCCATCCTTCTTGTGCACCAATACTACTGGAGCAAAGAAAGAACTTTGACTCGGTTGAATTATACCAGCCTCTAGCATTTCTGCAACCATACGTTCAATTTCACTTTTTTGGACATAGGGATATCTGTACAACCTAATGTTTGGAGGAACACTTCCTGGAATCAGATGAATAGCATGATCATGATCACGCATAGGTGGGAGACCTTTGGGAGTCTCAAATACCTTGGAATGATTGTCCAGGACTTTTTGGAGATCTGGAGAAATAGATGATTCCAATGTGGAAACATCTAGCAAACATAATTGTGAAATTACACCTCTTTGATCCTTTTTTAAAAGCTTTGTCATACCGCTAGAGCTGATTATCTTTCCTGGTTTCCCTGCAATACCCCTTGATTCAACTTCCTTTCCTTCTGTAGAAAATTTGATGAAAAGTTCTTGAAAATTAAAAGCTATTGTACCCAAGGATTGTAGCCATTGGACTCCTAGTACAACATCACCACCTCCCATTGGAATGGAAAGCATTGGGCTAGTCAATACATATTCTCCCATGGATAGCTTGATATTATGGCACTTTCCAGAGCAATTTATTGTTCCTCCATTTGCAATCATCACTTGACACTTTGGTGCTGGATATAGGAAGAAATTCAATTCTTTTGCTACCCTACAATGAATAAAATTGTGGGTGCTTCCTGAATCAATCAACACTATTACCTTTTTCTTCTTGATTTGTCCTTCTATCTTGATGGTTTGAGGAGTGGTAATTCCCGCCAATGCATTACAAGATATGGTCGGATTTATTTTTTCTTCATCTAGGCTTTGTTCCTGGAGTATATCCTCTTCTTTTGACCTTTCTTGCTCCTCTTCTTCTTCCTCTTCACAATCTATGTAGAATAATTTCTTCTCAGCACACTTATGACCTTTAGTGTATTTGTTATCACAACTATAACAAAGCCCTTTTGCTCTTTTTTCTTCCAATTGTTGTGGTGTCAACCTTAAAGGTTGTGGAAGACTAGGGGCAACAACACTTCCGTCTTTATAGTTGTGAGTGGTATGCTTCCTGGTTGCCATAATTTTGCTTTCCATTTTTCTTGCTAACCTGAATGCCTTCTCTAATGAATCAGGTTCCCAAAGGCGAACATCATGTTGGATATTATCATTTAAAGACCCTATGAACACATCAATCCTATGCTCCTCTGGAATACCTTTTACCCTTATGTTCAATTTTTGGAACTCCTCAATGTGCTCCATTATTGTACCCTTTTGTTTGAGACTTATCAATTGGCTAAAAAGAGTGTTGCTTTTTGTATCCTCATAATGTGCTATCAATTCTTCCGTGAAAATTGCCCAAGTGATAAATTGTTTACGAGAGCAAAGACATTGATACCATACAAACTGATTTGGTTCCAAATATAAAGTTGCCATACGTACCTTTTGTGTGTTTTTCACATTATTAAGATCGAAGAACTGCTCCATCTCTAATATCCATGTGGCGGGATCCTTGCCATCAAACTTCCTCATATCGATTTTTGGAATATGGTGAGTCTTCGATCCAACATTAGAGTCTATGGAATCATGATTAACATTTCTTTTTTTCTCATCATGAGTTTTCTTTAGTACCCTTTCACCCTTATTGACCATTTCTTGTAGCAACTTATTGATATTTATCTTCAATTCTTCCATCTTAGACTCTACATCTTTCCTTAAACCATCCATCTTAGCCTCTACATCTTTCCTTAAATCATCCATCTTAGCTTCTACATCTTTCCTTAAACCATCCATCTTAGACTCTATTGCTTTTTGTGCAAGTGACACTTGTTGCACTTGTTCTTGTAATTTTGATATATCATATAGCATTTCTTCTTCTTCTTCATGGGTCATGCTAGAGCTTCCAGGTTCCTTACTAGGTGTTTGCATATTCTTTCCTCGGTGAATCAGTTACCGATAATAATGCTCTATTATGCCCTTTGAATTCCTTCAAAACAAATTTTCAAACCAAGCTTAAGCAAAAATTTAAGAAAATCTGCACACCTTTTTTCACTTTGTAGGAGCTCGATATTGCCTCTGACATATCTCTGTACTTTCCCATCATCTAGTTCTAAATTTGTGGCCTGAAGTATCCCTTTGTTTCCTCTTTCCAATGCCACAAGTCTGACCCAAATTGGTTTCTCCAAGGAAGAGTTATGCGAAGTCGCCGACAGTGACTTGATTATAGACTAGTTCAGTAGAGCGAACTTGTACGACGTGCCACGAGTCACTGTTTCGACCTTTGGATCTGAAAAATTCATAAAAGAAACTACAGTCCGTCCTCTTTCTGTACCTTCTTATGAAATTTCAATCCAATCCCCAGAGATAAAGTTATGACGATTTTCCCTAGGTCACCTGTTTGGAATGTAATTCAGGAGTCTGCGAAAAGACCAACTTGCTCAGATCATATCTCCACAAATATAGCACGAAAAGATCTGAAACTCAGACCCGAGGTTCAACGTGATTTCTTCTCAAATGGGTTATTTTTGCAACTTCTGAAACGTCGCAGAAAAAACGTTATAGCGAAAATTCCACGATGACCTGTTTGGAGCAGCGAAACCCTAGAATCCAAACCTCTAATACCAAATGTTATGAAACCAGCTCAAGAAAAGATAGAAAAGATAGATCAACACCTTAGAATTCAGCCTCTTCGAGGGGGAAACCTCCTTTACATTACATAAATGAACAATTCTTGGATGATTCAAATGACAAAACCTCCTTTCTATATATAGGAGTCTAAGGAGTCACAATATAATCCAGCCGACCTAACAATAATAATATAAAGCCACAAAAATAACAATAGAGGGATTCTATGGGGCACAGTAATAACAATATGGGGTCAATAGGGGCACAACAATATTAATAAGGGGTATAACTAAAATATTAATGGGGTAATCACTAGTATTATAGGGACCCAACATTTTGAGACCTAACTGATAGTTGTTCCACCTACAGTAAACACATACCCTAATATGCTCCTCCTGTTATCTCTATCACCCACCATATCTACATCAACATATCCCTGTAGAGTAATGTTTGAACCACCAAAGAATAATGCTTCATTTGTGGTACCTCTCAGATACCTGAGAATCCACTTCACCTCCATCCAATATTCTTTTCCTAGATTGTTCATGTACCTGCTTATAACTCCTACTTCATGTGCAATATCTAGCCTCCTGCAAACCATTGCATATATTAAGCTCCCAACTGCTGATGTCTATGGAACTTTAGACATATGAGACATTTATTCTTGAAGCTTGGGACACTCCTCCTTACTTAATTTGAAATGGCTAGCCAAATGTATACTAATTGGTTTTGTATTTTGCATATTAAACCTTTTTAACACCTTTTGTATGTACTCACTTTGAGACAATGTTAATTTGTGATTCTTCTTGTCTCTAGTTATTCTCATACCAAAGATTTGTTTTGCAGCACCCAACTCCTTCATTGCAAATGATTTTTCCAATTTTCCTTTGAGCACATTTATTTCCTGCGTGTTAGAACCTGCAACAAGCATGTCATCTACATATAATAACAATATAATATACCTACCATCATTTTTCCTTTTGAGATAAACACAATGATCAGTGTGACATTTAGTATAACCTTGTTGAAACATAAACTTGTCAAATTTTCGATACCACTACCTTGGAGCCTGTTTCAATCCATACAAGCTCTTCTTCAAACTGCAAACTAGTTTCTCCTTCCCTTTTACCTCATATCCTTATGGTTGTTGCATATATATCTCTTCCTCCAAATCCCCATGGAGAAAGGTTGTCTTTACATCTAACTGCTCAAGATGCAAATCTTCAACTGTTACTAGACTTAAAATAGTTCTGATTTAACTCATTTTAACAACATGAGAAAATATTTCATCAAATTCTATACCCTTTTTCTTTGCAAACCCTTTCACCACAAGTCTAGCTTTATACCTTTTTCTACATCCATCTTCTTCCTTTAACTTGTCAACCCATTTATTCTGCAATGTTGTTTTACCTGTAGGCAACCTCACTAATTCCCAAGTCTGGTTATGTGCTAAGAAGTCCATCTCTTCTTTCATGGATTGCTCCCACTTCTTCCTGGTTTCTACCTGCACTGCTTCTTCATATCATTTGGGTTCACCAGAATCAGAAAACAATACATAATATAATGACGGAGAGTATCATTCAGGGGGTCTACTTATCCTAGTAGATCTTCTAGGACTACCTTCAGGTGTTTGAGGTGCTTGTTGTTCTTGTGGTTGTTGTTCTGTCTGTTGATCATTATGATTTTCAGGCACCATCACTTTTCCTGTGATCTCATCAAGCACTGTGTATTCTCTATTTTCTTTTTCCTGTTTCTTTTCCTGCAGCTGATCCTTATACAAAACCTTTTCATTCAATATGACATCTCTGCTTCTAATGATTTTGTGTTTTTCAAAGTCATAAAAGTGATAACCAAAGTCATTAACACCATATCCAATAAAGGTACATTTCTTTGATTTTGCCTCAAGCTTTGTTCTATTTTCTTTATTAATGTGGACAAGGGCTTCACAACCAAAAGTCTTAAAAAAATAGTAGCTTACCTCTTTACCTATCCATGCCTACTCTGGAATACCACCATCTAAGGAACATGAGGGCCCTCTATTTATTTTATAAACAACAACATCTACCCAAAATTTTAAAGGCAATCCTACATGCATTCTCATGAACCTTGCATGCTCCATGATTGTCCTGTTCATCCTTTCTGACACTTCATTTTCTTGTGGTGTTCCTAGAACTGTCTTCTCTCTATGAATTCCATTCTTTGAACAGTAGCTATCAAACTCTTTGCTGCAATATTCACCTCCATTGTCTAATATGAGACACTTCAACCTATTTCCTGTCTCATTTTCAACCAAAGCTTTCCATTTCTTGAAAGTATCAAATACATCATATTTATTTCGAATACAATAAATCTACGTTTTTCTGGTTGCATCATCAATAAAAGTAACATAATACCAAGAGCCACCAAGAGGTGATACTTGAGCAAGTCCCCATACATCTGTATGCACAAGCTATAATTTTCGCTCTTCTTTTCTTTCCCAACTCTAAGGAATCTGACTCTCTTCTATTTTCCATAAACACAATTCTCACAGAATTTTAAATCAACATGCTTCAAACCTGGCAACAAATTTCTTGAGTGAAGAATCTGCATCCCCTTCTCACTCATGTGCCCGAGCCTATGATGATATAATGTCGTATCTTCTCCTATAGATGTTAAAGCATTAACAAAATTAGAAATACCATTGGATAAATACAATGTACCAACCTTTCCTCCTTTCTTTATTACCAGGGATCCTTTAGTGACCTTCCAAGTTTTATCTGTGAAATTAGCTATGCATCCTTCACCTCCCAACTGTCGTGTTGAAATCATATTTTTCTTCAGATCTAGAACATGCCTTACCTCCTTCAATAGCCATTGATTTCCATTCTACTGTTTTACGAAAATTGTACCCATTCTAATGATTTTATAGGGTTTATCATCACCCAATCAAACATGTCCGAAATCTCCTTGAACATAATCATGAAAATATTTCCTATCAGGTGTGGCATGGAATGAGGCCCCTGAATCTACCACCCAGGCATCAATAATATTTTCTAATGAAAGAATAAAAGAATCTTGCAACACATCACCTGTTACATTTACTTCATGATTGTTTTCTTACTATGTGTCTCCTTCTTTTCCCTTTCGAGACTTGCAGTATTTCTTCAGGTGTTTTTTCTTCGCACATTTCCAGCACACTATCCCTAATCTGGACTTGGATCTGCCTCTTCTTGACTTACTCCAATATCTAGGGCTCTTCCCTCTTTCCGTTTTTCTTCCCATAGTCTTTGCAATCAAAGCATTACCTGATGTCTCACTAGAGTTTTTCCATCGCATTTCCTCGCTAAGGATTGCACGGACAACATCATCAAACTTTAAAGTACTAGATCCAGAGACAGAGTTACTAATGGCCATAACTAAACCATTCCAACTTTCTAGCAATGAGCACAAAAATAAAAGAGCCCTAACTTCATCATAAAAAGTTACCCCTACAGAACTTAACTTATTGGTAACTGTATTAAATTCATTTAAATGATCAGTAATAGATCCACCTTGTGACTTCTTCATATTAAATAAACACTTCATAAGAAATACCTTATTTGAGGCCGAGGGTTTTTCATATAGTTTGGCCAATGTTGACATTAAACCCTCTGTTGTCGTTTCATTTGAAATATTAAACACTACCGATGCCACTAGGCACAACTGCATTGTTCCAGGTGCTTTTATGTCGAGAATATCCCATTCTCTATCTATCATAGTCATCAACTTCTTTGTCTTTCTGCTCAATGGTTGGTACAGATCTCTATGGTACAAATAATCTTCCATCTGCATCTTCCACAGTTGGTAGTCTTGGCCGTTGAATTTTTCGACCCTAAACCTACCATATTTCGCCATTGCTCCCACTTGAACTAGGAACCCTTCTCTCCTGCGAGTTTATTAGCCAAATAGGCCTTCGGCTCTGGTACCAGTTGTTAGAAAATTATATATTACAAAGAAATGGAACACAAAATATTGTAGAAATATAAACATGGAAAATGTATAAAACAAGAGAGACACAGAGATACGTGGTTCACCCAGTTTGGGCTAGGTCGACAGAGAAACAGCCAGTCCTTCTTTTTATATTATCCAGCAAACTAAAGAGATATAATAGCAAATCCACTGTAACTCCCTCTTCACTCTCAATCTCCTCTCTCTTCCTCACTCAGAATACAAATATCCATAGACGCAATACAATTCCCTCATATATAGTGAGGGGTTGCCTTCTAGGACAAAAAACCCTATATTAAACATAACTTCTACTGTCATATCTCCCCTAATGAATGGCCAAGATTGACTATGAAATTACAACATTTTACAAGGAAATTTTACATCTATTCGTAACTTCGAGGGTGCTGCCCCTGATCCCTCTGCCAGGGGGGCTCCCAAAATGTCACAGCCACCCCCTAGACCCCCCTGTAGTGAATATTTTACATGCGGCGTTGCCGTCCCATTTCGAACTGGGGTCCAATGCAGCGATACCTTTGAATACAAAAGATAATCAGGCTCCACACCCAACAGGCTATACCTTGGGATAACATCACTACTTTATCTCAAATGAAACAATCCTTTAACAACAAGTACATGGTCTATTGTCCCAAGTGAATTGTTACCGACACCCTTTCATTTGCTACATTTTTGACATGTATGATAGATTTAAAAACAAATTTCTGAATTTTTTTAACAAATAATAAACACAATTGTTAAATATTAGGTTCCAAATGATTTGATTCCATGGATATTTACAAGAATTTTCTCCATCTCAATTCCATTCCAAGTTAATTGATTAATTCATAGTGTTGGTTGAAACCCAATGCATTCTACTTTTTACATAATAATACAAAAGACAACTAAAAGCCTAATTGAAACACATTTTTGTTTTTTAAATAGAGAACTACCAAGGGGAATAATACTAGAACATGAAAGGTCCATAGGGTCTTGGATAGATGATGATCGGGTACGCTCTCAAGGCACTATTAAATGCTATTCTTGGAAATGACCATGATGTAGCCTCATTTTTGCCGAAATTACAAAGAAAAAATAGTAGAACATGAAATCACTTTATTTTGCATGAAAGCTTAAGCTGCACAATAATGAAGTCAATCTAAGGATCCTTGGGAGATATACATGATGAGCCCCAAAAATGGACAAATATTTGGGCTCATCCAACCTCCTAATTTGACTTAATCCACCATTCTCATTTGTTTATTGCATGTTTTTGATTATATTTGTGTTAATAGAGTGAATTTGGTTAGTCGTTATGCCAACAAGTCTAATGGGTGCTTTGTGTAGCCTTTTTGGTCAACTTGGAGACAAAATGGAAGGTCTTAATGAGCACTTGGTAGCCAAATTCGCGGGGGAACAAGCTAGAGGATTTGTAGGAAGGTGTCCCCCTCATTTATGGGCCCTTACCTCGAATTCTCCACCATCAGCTCGGAGTTCAAGGGCCACCGAATCAATCAGCTCAAGGGCAGCCAAGCAAGTCAAGTTGGACTGCTGTTAACTACAAGTCTTGGGCAGCCAAGTCCCTAACTTTTAGGAGGACTGTTGGGTCCTCAAATTGTATAAATAAGAAGGCTTGGGGCCTCATTTTGGTTAGCTAGTGGGTAGTCATTTTGTGTAGCTAGTTAGTCAATTTGGGGATAGCTAGTTAGTCAATTTGGTTAGTCATGTTGTAGCTCGGTTTTTGCTCCTTGTAAGCCAGTTTTGGCATGTCATTAGATTCATGATTATTCAATAAAGATAGGCAGCTTTTGATCCAATTCTGAGTTTTTAAGAGAGCAATAGACCTCCTCTATTTTGTAATGTTAATTTCTTTTTGTTTCAGCACTTTAGTTCATTGCTTTACCATGCAATTTGAAATTACAGGTTTGCTGAGTTAGCTTTATGAATTTGAGTGAGTTTAGCTTATGGTTGAAATGTTTTTAGTTGCATCAGTTAGATTAGCAGGTTGATAACACACAGGAGCTCCAAGGAAAACGGTTGAGAAAGCCTCCACTGCCATCTCTGTTTGGAGATTGGAGTGCAGCCTATACCAAACACAAAAATATGCATTTCTTTACTTTGTGCTTGCTGCAACACAGTCACGGTTATGTTAGATTCTTTCATGTACTTCACACCTGCACTACACACCTTCATCACAGCTGCATGCACATTTCTCTTCACGCTTTGGATTGCTGTTCATCGAATTCATAGCACAGATAGCCTTGGTTAATGATTCTTTGTCTTGGTGACAGTCATAAGCCATTTGTTTCGTTTACACTGCTCTCCCTCGTTCCATTACCTCCTCCTTCGTCTTGATCACACATGCAACCACATCCTTAACCTCTGCTCCGTTCTGTTAACTCCCAAAGTCCTCCACTCCTCACGTAACTTCATTCTCTAGCCCTTTCTTTGACATAGCCCTCTATCTTCCAACCTACTTCCTACACTCATTCCCCATCCTATTCCTCCACTTCTGAGCCATCACCAGCCTTATTCCTACCTTACATATCTCCCCCTACCATTCCATCACTCCTCCATCACTTCAAACACCCATGGTAGGTCATCTTGTAGCAATTTGTAGACTTCCTGTAGAAACCTCTGAGTTTCCTATAGGATCCCCTGCAGACATCCTGTAGGAGGCCACTCACTCGGTTTCTGAGCTTCTGAACATGAGGAACCTCTGTGGACGGATGCTAAGGATCCCTGGGGACCTCTCCTAGCCTCCCCAACCTTTCCCACGCTTTCCTTCATGCTCCATCCCATCTGCACAACCAAACCCTAATAAGCACAAAATCACAATCATTCCATCCACTTAAAGAAAAAATACAAAAACATGTCTTTTATGATGCAAGTAGCTTAGATCCATGCATTTTCAATTATTAGAGGTAATAGCAGCATTGGTAGAAGTTTCATTCACATTCTGTGCATTATAGAGGTTAAACTAGTCAAATTAGGGTTTCCTAGGTTTACATGCTTTGATTTGCTTTCAGTTCATTTTTGTCAAGTAAATTAGATTTCCTTTGAGAATAGCTTTCGTCCATCATTTAACAAGCTTCTTCTGAGAGCCTATAGAAGTTGGCTTGAGCCCTAGCAGACTTGTGCCAGCTGACCAAGTGACAGCTGTGACAAGAGCTAGTACTTGTGCATATAGCACCGTCGCTTCCAAGTTTGTACGAACTACCGGGTTGATAAAATTAAGAGACAGGAAGCCCCAGGAGTTGTAGCATTATTGCTACAATACTGGAGCTCACCAATACATTCCTCAAATAAATGAGGAAATCGGATTTAAGGAAAATAACCATCCACTTACAAAATCACTATCTACAAAAGTATTCGTGAATCAAAATAAAACATAAATTAGTAAAAGTGACTACTAATATTTGTTTCTATATGGGCATTTTTAAAAAGATAAAATACAGGAAGGGAAAAAATTTACCCTAAATATAATTTTTCCTATTTTAGTTCTCACAAGTACATTAACTTCTCTCTCACAACCTTTGTATCCAATCATGGGAATAATATGGAAGACAATGGTTCACGTCTTGTGTCAAATTGTGGCATGGATATTGCTCATGTTATTGATCAAAATGATCCTAGATTACTCCTCTTAAGACCATGTAATTACATTACACTTTATCATATTTGTATTTACCTTCTCATCTAAATCTCCCATGGTCATCTGTAATTCATATCATCCTTCTGCTCCCATGGTCATTGATTGATATCATCCTACTTCTTCCACAATTTTTAAATACTTTTCTAATGATTTTTCATTGTTAAGCTTCATAGTAAAACCATCTAAAATTAAAATCCTTGAAAATAGATCATTCTTCGGTAAATAATCTATTTATAATAATTTAAGCATGTATTTTCATAAACAGAATGAATAGGAACAAGACAGAAATAAATATACCTATAATAGTATGCGTACGACTATTTATCCTTGTTTCAACGCTTTAAGATGTAGGAGTAAAAATGTAAATGTGAAAACTTAGTAGTGGTTACTACCCACCAAAAATTAATGCAAGTCCTTATCGCTTAGTAGGAAGTTAAATTTTCCACTTCATATATCGATTTGCAATTGTTTGTAATGTAATGTTTGACATTTTGACTAAGTCAAATCAGACAAAAAATAATAATAATAATAACAAAAAAAAACCATCAAAATCAAATATTAAAGGAAAATGAACCTAGTTCCATCTTAAATTTGATGTATTAAGCAATCAAATCTCTTTTCGCTCTAAAAGAATTTTTCATATCAAGAGATTTGATATCTCTAGGTGCTTGGTAGATCGAGAGTTAAGATGGATCTAGGCTACTATTAGTAAGTAATGTTGGGTTGAATGTCTATGGTTAAGAATCTTGCTATGTGGTTTTTCAAATGTTTATATGTTTAAATTATATATTAATTTTTCTTATAACTAATGTAATAATGGAAATTTAAAATAAAGTTATAATTATATATATATATATATATATATATATATTTCATGATGTCAGTTTTTTTATTGACTATGTTTACAAAGCATACACTAGTTATTAGGTAGATGGTGAGAATTTAAATTCCATGTCATATTCTAGAACATTCATTGTAGTAGTCACAAATCAAAAGTTGAGATTTATCTTAAAAGTAGTTATGCCCTTTTATTAAAATTCATCAATTAAGAAAATGTCAAGGTTTTTTGGACATATGGTATTTGTAATCCATTAAATTATAACAATGTCCATTTAACTATGAAGGATGTTGATTGTTAAAAATCACATTACATGTTCATTAAAATTTATATATGCTTAACTCATAGTTATTCTTTTTATCATTAAAATTAATAAAAATCATTTAAAATAAAGTTATAATCGAGTAATTTTTTAATTGTTTTCTCTCTCTTATTTTTTAGACTAGAATGGGAATTTTGTATTTATAAGAAAGTTTGTGTGCTGATCACAGTGAATACATCAGTGAGTACATATCAATCTCTTCAGAAGAAATCATGAGCCCTCTTATCCCAGAAAAATACAATTTTTTTGAGAGAGACTCGAAGTAGGACAATAAACAATAGGGCTTTGTATGTATATACCTTTCTAACATTTTCTTCCCTCAGAGGAGCTCTTCACCAAATGTGAGTTAAAGAGGGAGTATCTCAAAATATTAAGAGATATTACCTACTTTTTCTTGGCTAATTGAGAGGGCATAAGCTTTAGCCTTGGTTGTTTTTCATGCACTGCCCCATGAATTTGCAACTTTAACTTACAACAATATAAGGCATATTATGAGGTAATTATTTTGATATTTATCCATGTGCTATCTGTCATTATTCAGATATGCCTAACTATTTTGGAATAGGGTTCCAGAATTTTAATTTCAATATTAATAATTATTAGGTTGATAGTAGGGATTTTACATCCACTAAATATTCTAATATACATAAATCAAAATTTTAGATTTATTTTCAAAGTAGTTATGCCTTTTTTGAATTTTAGTTAAATTGAATTTTGAATAGGAGATTCAAAAATTTCATTTAATTATTACTACTTATTAGGTGGATGGTAGGGACCTTCATGGAATATTGTAAAATATTCATATTAGTATACACAAATCAAAAGTTTAAATTTATTTCCGGGGGTAGCAACGGCGAATGGAAACTAGGCGATCGACGGGCTAGGGTTTGTAGGTGAAATAGCAGGGAGCGCTGGAAGAAGCGAGCGCAGGGGAAAAGAGTAGGGAAAGTCGGGGTGGAGCGGTGGGAATAACAAGAAACCCCGCGCAGGAGCATAAATTTCTCAAGCAGCTGGTGCTGAGGGCAAAAATGGAAAACCGACAAGGGAGGGGAGAGATCCCCTCCTATAAAAACATAGTTGCAGGAGAGGCAAGCGGCAGCGGCATCCAGAATGAGGCCAGGGTGAATAATAAAGAAGCACCAGTGATGGGCAAGTTGTGGAAAATGAAGACCGAAGGAAAGTTCTTACCTAGGGCACAAAAGAAACCCAGATACGTCATACCCAACAACAAGTTGGAGGAGTACAACAATTATATGAAAGATCATGCACTGATCTGCAAGTTCGTAGGGTATTGGCCTACCGAAAAAGAACTATATAGGTGGATTTACCAAAGGTGGAGACCAAAAGGGCATGTAGAGTTAAAACTGGGAGCAAAAGGGTTTTTTACAGCAATATTTGCGAATCTGGGGGATAAAGAAAGGGTTTTTGAGGAAGGGCCATATTTCATGAACAACGCAGGACTGTTCATGAAATACTGGGAAGAAAGATACAATCCTGACAATGAAAAGATGCTGGAAGCCCCGATCTGGGTCAGATTGTTTGGATTACCAGTGGAATTTTGGGACCCTGAGATTATGGAAGGGATAGGTAATATGATCGGTGCCTTTGTCAAGGTAGCGGAAGCAACGAAGAAAGGTAAGTATACATCTTACGCAAGATTGTGTGTATACATGAATATAGCTGAACCTATGTCGGAATTCATAGAACTAGAATATCATGATGAAGTTTGGCAATAACCATTAGATTATGAGCATATCCCCTTCAGATGCAGAAGATGTCATGAGTATGGTCACCTATATAGACAATTCCCTTTAAACAAGGAGGAAGAATACACAAGGAAAAGAGAAGAACAGCAAAGGGAAGCAGAGAGAACCGAGGAGACAGACAAGGGTTTCCAACAGGTTACCAGAAAGAAGAAAGCAGGTAAAGAAGGAATAAGAGCGCAGACACAAACGGAATCACTGAGCATTGAAAGTAAAAACAAGTTCAAAATCCTCCAGGAAAATAGTGAAGAGGGCGAGGACAAAGTGGTAGAGGAAGAAGATCCAGAAAATGAACCCATGGAAATAATCAAGGAAGCCAGAGAAAACGATACAGGAACAAGAGAAATGAATGAAAGGCAAACAACTGAAAAGATTGAAATACTAATGGACCAATCCCAAATGGAGATGGAAAGTCAGAAAGAAAACGAGGCAGAGGAAGAAAGAATTATGAGACAACTAATTCAGGAATGGAAAAACTTGGATGAAAGATTCATACCAGACAGCCAAAAACAACTATATAAGGAGACTTTTCAAAAATATAAAGAAAGGAATGGGGAGAATATGGAAAAACAGGATACCACATCAGGAGAACAGGAAAAAGGTCAGATTGGAATAGGCGGGGCTGGCAAAAGCAGCAGGAAAAGAGGGAGGAAAATAATGAATGAAACAATTCAAATAGTTGGCGAAATATTGATAAACTCAGGTAAAGTGATACCTCTGTCCGAGGTATTTTTCCACTCCTCCAAGAGTTTAAAATGATTATTATTAGCTGGAATATTAGGGATCTGAATAGTAAGGGTAAGCAGAGATATATGAAAGAGAAACTAAAAAAAGACAGGCCAAGCATCATAATCCTACAAGAGACAAATATCACCATGCAACAGATGGAAGGAATAATCAAAAATAGTAAATTCCAATACGAAGTCATGGGACAGGATGAAATCGGTTCAGCGGGAGGCATTGCAATATTCTGGAACCCAAACGAGATAATTTTTTAGAGTTGGACCAGTATGACCAGAATCCTTACAGGCATGGGAAGAATAGCGGGGACGAAGGAAAGGGTTATCATCTCAGGGGTGTATGGACCTCATACTCCGGGAGACAGAGAAAACTTCATTAAAAATTTGCAAGCAACTCGAAGACTACACCCGGAGACAGCATGGATTGTAGGAGGGGATTTCAATGTAATCCGGTCCCTAAAAGAGAAAAAGGGAGGTATAAGGAAAACAGACCAATATATGGAAATGTTCAATGATATGATAGATGGTCTGAGGCTGGTTGATTTACCAACTATCAATGGAGTCTACACATGGAACAATAGGAGAGGGGGAAAGAATCAGATAGCACCCAGATTAGATCGGTTCTTAGTATCAGAAACAATTATGAACATATATGTATTCATAGAAGCAAAGATCATGCCATCTCTTGGCTCTGATCACTGGCCAATCAGACTAGAAGTGGATATTAAGGCTAATCTTGGCAAGAAGCCCTTCAGATTTGAAGCTTTTTGGCTTAGACACCCGGAATTCTTAGAAAAAATGGAAGAATGGTGGTCGCAAAGCACAGTACAGGGAAAAGGAAAAATGCATACCTTCCAACTTAAACTTAAGGAACTAAAAGGAAGGATAAAGAAATGGAACAAGGAAGAATTTGGAAATATCATGGAGGAAAAGCAGAAGCTGGAAGAAGAAATGGAAGCTTTGCAACAAAGGATAATAAATGAAGGGAGAACAGAGGAAAGCAGCAGAAAAGAAGGGATAATTTTAGGAAAACTGGAGGAGAGGAGAAAGCAGGAAGAAGTCTTATGGAGATAGAAATCTAGAATAAAATGGCTCAGGGAGGGTGAAAGGAACACTAGATTTTTTCATCAAGCAATGGTACAACACAGGCAAAGGAACATAATATTTTCTATCAAAAACGAGAGTGGAGAGAGGATTGTTGATCAAGAAGGGATTGAAAAAGTGTTGATGGAATATCACAAAGGAATATTGACTGAACCTCAAATAGACAGGTCTGAAGCTATAAAGGAAGTTTGCACGGCAATTCCAAGGGTTGTAACTGAAGACCAGAATAGAGCCCTAATGAGAGCAGCTAGTTTGGAAGAGGTGGAGGAAGTAGTGATGAGCATGAAGAAGGGAACAACGCCAGGACTGGATGGCTTTATGGTCGATTTCTATCAACCGGGCTGGCACTTTATGGGAAAGGAAATTCTGGATTTGATAGAAGAATCTTGTATAAACCAAAAGGTATGGCCAGCTCTTAACTCCACTTTTTTCACTTTGATTCCTAAAAACGATAATTCAGAGGATGCTAAGGGATTTAGACCCATTGCCCTATGTAATGTTATCTACAAAATAATTGCATCTCTGATGGCCAAAAGACTGAAACCCCTGTTAGATAGTCTGATATCTCCTGAACAAACTGGTTTCATAGAAGGTAGACAAATTCTAGATGGTCTAGTGGTCACTCAAGAAGTAATCCATTATCTGAAGGCAAAGAAGCAGAAAGGAATGATGATTTAATTAGACTTGTCGAAAGCTTATGATAGAATCAATTGGCAATACTTGGAAGAAATTTTGGGAAGTTTCGGTTTTGGGAATAGGTGGATAAAGTGGGTTCACAGTCTTATATCAACTCCAAACTTCTCAATATTAGTCAATGGAACCCCCTCGAAAACCTTTAAGGCTTCTAGAGGAATAAGACAAGGCGATCCCCTATCTCCTATCCTCTTTATTCTTGCAGCAGAAGGTCTGGGTAGATTTCTTAAAAAAGAAAGAGCAACAAATAATATCAAAGGGCTAAGACTATGGGGTAATGAATTGCCAATAACCCATCAGCAATTCGTTGATGATATCATGTTATTTGGGGAACCAACCGTAAAAGAAGTGAGAAATCTGAAGAAGGTCTTGGACTTATTTGTGGAAGTATCTGGGATGGAAATCAATAAGGAAAAATCCTGCACCTTTATATTCAATACCATAGAGTCAGTTAAAAGCCACTTGACCAGGATGCTAGGTTTTAAGCAAGGGAAGCTCCAAACCAAATACTTGGGAAACATATTGGACTTCAACTCTAAAAGACAGAAAAACTGGCAAGGAGTCCTAGAGAAATTAAAAAATAGAGTGGCTAACTGGGCCTTCAGAACCTTAAACATTGCTGGAAGGATTGTACTAGTGAAATCAGTGCTGCAGGCAATCCCCATATATCCACTATCGATTATGGCAGTGCCTCAAGGGGTTTGCACTAAGATCAGAGAAATCCTGAGGAAGTTCATATGGGGAGGTTCGTCCCAACAGAAGAAGTGGGCCTTAGTATCATGGAAACATCTGACGAAACGAAAGGAGGAGGTAGGATTGGGTCTGCGTGATCTGGACAAACTCAACAAGGTGCTCGGTGCAAAACTTTGGTGGCGATGGCTGAGAGGGGGCAACGACCTATGGAAGAAACTATGGAGGCACAAGTACAATATGCCAGATACTACGGAGAGTATTTAGCGAAAGCAGGAAACCTCGAAGGGCTCGGCAATCTGGGATCTAGCCCGTCAAAATTGAGATATAGTAGATAAGAACGTTTTTTGGGAAATTAGAGGAGGAGGGGAGGCCAAATTCTGGGACGAGAATTGGCAACAAAGGGGGAAAATGTGCAGAATACAAAAAATCCAGAACATACAGGATAAGATAGGAGACAACCGTATATACGTCAAAGATTATTGGAAAGAAAATGAACTGGATGGAATATGGCAGAAATGGACAACACCAGAGGAATGGAGCATTGAGATAAATCAAGAACAACAGGAAGCGTTCATGGAAGAGGTAGAGTCCAGGAAAGTAAAAGCGCGAACGGGTAGGGATATCCTCAGATGGGGGAAATCAATGAAAGGATCCTTTACGGTCAAGGAGGCATACTATCTAGCAGACCATCAGGGAACCACTGAAGAAAACCAAGACTGGAAGGTCATCTGGGGCAAAAACTAGTGGCCGAAAATTACCCTTTTCGCATGGTTAGTAGCTAAGGAAAAGATACTGACGTGGGATAAACTACAAAAGAAAGGTTTCAGTGGGCCTTCAAAATGCTATTTGTGTAATAAGGAAGTGGAAACTCAAGAACACCTGTTAATCAAGTGTGTTTATGCCAGGGACCTATGGATGGAAATCGGGAAATTATTCCAGAAACCTGAGAGGTCTCCGAGAGAAACAAATGAAGTGATTTTCCAATGGCAGAAAGAAAAATTTCAATGTAAAGTAATCCGAAAGACCTGGGATCTCATTACCGGTTTCGTGATTTGGATGGTATGGAAAGAAAGGAACCGCAGAGTTTTCCAAGACAAATCTAAAAACACAGTAACAATATGGAACAGAGTAGTGAACTTAACTAGAGAATCAATTCTAGTAGAGAAGTGGGGTGCGGATGACTGGAAAGTAGATCAGGGAGAGGAGCAAATTCTAAAGAACCTAAATTTGAATTATGAAATGGTGCATAACAAAAAAATTGATAGATTTAGTATGAGACCTCAAAGTTATGACAACTTTGCATACCCCAAAGGCAACTTTACGAAGTTAAACTTTGACGGGGCTTCAAAGGGGAACCCAGGTAATGTCGGATTCAGAGGAATCTTCCGAGATAGCCAGAGAAACACCAGATGGATCTATGCAGAGTGGGGTGGCGAGATGACAAATAATGAGGCCGAATTATGGGCGATTCACCAAGGTTTGAGAATTGCGATTCGAAAAGGCTATAGAAACCTGGAAATAGAAGGAGATTCTCAGATGGCAATTGAAATCCTAAAGAAGTTGAATAACGGGAAGAATTGGGAGCAAGTCACCAATAGTTGGCGCACGACAGGGATCGTTCAATAAATAGCGGATCTTCTTTAAAAAATTGAATATAAAATCTTCAATCATGTGAAAAGGAGTGGAAACCGAGTGGCAGATTTCCTTGCGAATTGGGGTTGCAAGGATCGAAATGGCAAGATTGACAATCAGTGGAGAACGTTGTGGCCCAACAAAGAGTGGGAGGAATTGGCCAGTATTATTAATTATGACCATGAACAAGCAACGAATGAAAACAATGAACAAGCAACAAACGAGAATCATAGCATTCGTGCGATGGGCAGGTGAGATGGATCGGCAAGCCCAGACATTTAATGAATGTTAGAGAAGGTGAAGAAAGGATATCATGGACAGGCATGTTGTAGTATAGCAGGAGTGTACGACGACAGGAATGAAGAAACCACCTTGCAGCAAAACAATTAACGCAAGTGATCGGAGAGGAGGAAAAAGAGGTATGTCAGAATCCATAAATGGAAATGAGGGAAGAGGGATAATTGATAGGAAAGGCAGAGGGTGAAGCAACAGGTGGCAGTGGAAGCCCAAGTTGACAGGTAAGTGGATTAGAGTAAGAAGGATTATAAATGGGCGGCAACAAAGGATTCGACAACGAGAAAATTGCTTAGGAACTCAGAGAGCGAGGAGAGGAAAGGTGGTGGAGAGCTGTTACAGAGCAAGGTTGCGCCGAAAACCTACTGAGGTTGCCATGGAAACCAAGAAGATAGCAAGGATTACAGAAGAAATGGAAGTCGAGGTACGCAGAGAAAGGGACAAAAATGGCAAGGCGGTTGCGAAGGAAGAGACAGTTGAGGAGATATATGAAATTTACGATGATTCTGAGGAGGAAGAGGACTGGAAAGATAAGTGCAGGCAGGATAAGGAGCGAAGCCGAACTGTAGAAGGCTGGGAGAACCAGAAAACCAGCGATGAGCAGCCAGGAGAACGGGGAGGAAGGGTAAGGCGGAGTGGCAGACAGACGGGAAGCAGACGTGCGGGAAGCGGGATGGAACCAAGCAGCACGAGAGGCAGAGGAGCGAGCAGATACCAAGGAGAAAGGGGAGGACGACGAGGGCAGAGGGGGAGACCGGTCAAAAAGACAAGCCGGTCGCTGGATAGGAAAATTCAGTAAGCAGAGAAGGCATATAACTAGAACACGAACCCCAGAATTCGAAGAATTATCCAGAATATGGAGGAAGACGCCATTCAAGCTCAGTCCGACTCCGAGATGGAGGACTGGTAGTTCATTCTCCACGATCCTGGTAACACTAGGGGTAGAGTGTACTTATTTAAACAGTCCTTACATATATATTGGGTGATGAAAAGATTGCTGGCTAAAGCTCTGGAGCAAGCTGCAACAGAGATGGCTGAACTTGCGCAGGGAGTTCCCAACCTGAGGAGGGAGCTCCGAATTATCCAGATTAACTTGGAGATGCATGAAAAGGAGTTGGATGAGATCCAGCAATTGATAAAGGAAGTAAATCAGAATGCAAACAAGGAGACTACCCAGCGTCCAAAGGCAGAAGCTGAGTAATTATAGATATGTATTAATTTTGATGAAACTGCATAGTATAGATAATTTCAGTGTGTTTCAAGTATTAGATGTAGAAAATTGTCATATGCAAGCAAGTAGGATTAGAAACCTGAAAGACTGTTTAGTGTATTTAGCTTGGATAACCAGACTATGGATCTTTTATTTTTGGTCGGCTATTAAGAACTTTAGGTGGCTTAAAGACTCGGTTTCCCCAAGAGGGCGAGTTGAAGGCAACCTTATTTTGACGTGTATTTTGATTTGAAGTAATAGGAAAAAGAGAGCAACACCTTAGCCTACCAAAAAAAAAAAAGTTTAAATTTATTTCCAAAGTATTTATTGTTGACACATAATCTTTGGGATTAGGTTAAGCCATGTAAATATTTTAAATATAAAAATAAAGGGAATTAGAAAACGAAGAGACATTGGGAGATGGAACACAATAGTCTCCCTCTCCATGTATATATATCCGTGTTATATCTTAATGCAAAGTATAAATTTATTTGTGGAGTTCCTCTCCATGTATATATCCATGTTCTATCTTAATGCAAAGTATCAATTCATTCGTGGAGTTACTCCTAGCCTGATAGAGTATGAGAGCCAACCCCCACTTTTTAGCATTTTTAGCCTTGTAACTCCTATATAATTCCATTATTCTTTGCTCTACTATCCCTATGTCATTTTTTATCTCTATCCTTGTGCGTTTGAGCTAAGCGTTAATTCCAAGCATGTTTATTGACTGTGGTATGCTTTATTTCTTTGCATGACCAATGAGTGAAGTTTGATTTATTCCAACGAATGAATGGTGTGTTTCTTTGGATTCATGTCAAAACTATTTTCAATCTGTTGATATTATTTGTGAACGTTGACTAATGTTGGTTCATCATTTCTCGTATGTTGGTCCATCGGTGTGTACACTTCTTTGTGCATAGAGTATCGGTTGACTAAGAACTGAGACTTGGCTACTCAGTGTGGTAGTGGTGCTGAGGTGGTGTCATTTCAGAAGCATGGGATAGAATACAAGCCTAGCTGGTGGTCTATTATGCATTTCAATGGATTGTATTACCGTTGGTTTAAACTTGTCACTCAAACCAAGAGGAACATGTGCATTGATATATCTCCTAGTGCATGGTGCACTGATCAATGGTATATTGGTCATATATATATATATGGTACGATGGTGATTGAAGTGTTGAATGTTGCATAAAAAAAAATAGTTACATTATAAAAGTTGATTACTGACAACCTCGATGAATATTGATGAACCCTTAACCATCATATAGTTTCCTTTGTGTGTTAAAGTTATTTTGAGGGCCATAAGTTATGGTATGTAAAAAATTAATTTGGCATGATACGAATTGATTTTTTTATGCTCATGAAATATGTATGCTACATGGTGGTTCATGATATGTGATATATGAATGTGTGGAGAGTGGTGCATATATAATCATTGAGTTTTTTAAACAGGTTTCATTCGTATAGCTCAATAATTTATAATTCATATGAATTATGTGACAGGATTTGAATGCCATTGTATGTGAATGGTATTAAAGACATAATATAGTGATGAGTAAAGAATATGTATGGAGATATATTGATGATATTTTGAAGACATATTTTGGTTCGAATTCATAATTATATAATGCATTCACTCATATCCATAGTGGGAGCAGTTCTCACTGGAAAATAGAGTTATCATGAGTTCTCCCGAAATATAAAAGAAACCCTGATTTTCAATGAGTTGTGGAAAGGGGTTTGTGAAGGAGGAGAGAATGCACCTGAAAACCCCACTTCAGAAAAGGAAAAGGTGAGTTGACATATTTTTCCATTTTCAAATTCTTTTGAAGCCTTAAAGAAGTTGAAGGAATTGTATCACTCACGCTCTTAACTTGAAGTTGTATAATTGATGTTTAAGTTGTTCAATCTTGAGTTTAAAAATTATGACCCTCTTACCTTAGCATCAGAAGTAAGATCCATTATTTATGACATAAAATCAACTTGTGTTGAAATAGATATTCCTCTCATAGCTTATGTCAAGGCACTACATCCCACATATTCAAATTATCTTGAGTCATTGCAGGCAAGTGGAAAACTTAAGGATATTACCTTTGACTCACTTGATAAGATGTTTGTTGAGATAGAATGATTTTGGGAAGAAAACAACTCCTTAGTCTTCTAAAGAAGCTATGTACCTTGCACAAAAAGTGAAGAATCATTCACAAGATTATTCTAGAGGAAGAGGTGGCTGAAGAGAAAGAGAAAGGAAGAATTTTAGATGTTGCGGTAAAAACATTTCCAAGAATGTTATGATCCTCATTGGATACGATGAAATAGAGATGAACATGATGATTCCACTTGTAATTTTCCTTGGGACAGAATCAAGTAGGAAAGAAATGAAGGAAAAGTTAAAACACTTGACAAAGGGAAAGGAAACAAGATCAAGTCTGCTCATTATGTTGTGACACATTGCAACATTGGAGTAACTAAAGACTTATTCAATGCTTCACTTGATTCAAGCAAATATTCTTGGTTTCCACATGACTTTCAAAAGATATTTCTTTAAACAATTCAATGATAATGTTGATGGAGTAGTCTACTTTGTAGACATGTCAAAACTCAAGCCATCAACGCTTGGCACCATCAAGCTCAAAATGCCTGTTCTTCCTGAATTTCTTTTTCTTGATGTTTGATACCTCCTCGAGATGAGGAGAAACTTGTTGTCTTTTCTCCACATCTTCCAACAAGGACACTCCATTCATATATTTTATGGAATGGTTGAGGTCATAAAAGCATTACATCACTCACATTTCAAGACTAGGATAGAAGAAGAAATACTTATGAAGTTGCAAGGAACTTTTGCTAATGCACAAAAATTCTCATACAGTCATCACTACGGTGAAGTTAAATTTCCATCATGTTGATGAGGCTCATCAATAGGTATATTATATGTGTCACAATTCCATCCTCCAACTTATTAAATTATCATTTTCTCACATTTATCTACAACTTTTTTTATATTATGCTTAGTATGATGAGTGAAGATGTGTTGCTACATCATGTGGCCTAATGTGTATTCAATGCAGGCATTGGATAAATTTTGAGTTAACCTGAGTGAAGGAACACAAAAAAGACAAGCAAGAGTGATTCTAGGAGGTGGTCTACCTCCTTAAATCATCGAATGAGTCGAGCATACCCACTCAATCTCATCAACTCGGTGTCATTGGCATCGAACCAGGCCGAGTTCATTGGCAGCCCAACCGGTGCAAGTCAAAGTAGAGTTATGTTCACCTATTCTTGAGTTAGGGTGTCAATGACCCCTATTTTATAGGGAGTTGTTAGTAGCCCTATTTTTTTTTATAAATAAACAAGCTAAAGGAGTCATTAGGATTCAAATTTTTATTCTCGCTAAGAGGCCATTTAGCTAAAGCATATTTAACTATTATTTTGATGATATATTTGACACTTTTTGAATGATAATGAAAATTTATGTTTTGATATAGCACTGATTTAACTCAGAGGAATGGAGCTCTTGTGTTAGGGGCAAAATATTCTTAGCCTAGAATGTTGATTTATTGTTGAAGTTTATTCACGTTCCTTTCAGCTTAGAATATTGATTAATTTCTATTATGCATGTTTTCTTTAGCTTATAAAGTTAATTAGTTGTTACAGTTTAGTAGAGTAAAATCCATCAAAACTATGTGTCAATGACGCTTATCTCATCTCCCTCATGGGATTATCATTGGAGGACCCCACTATCACAGCCCAAAAATAGAGTGTGATTTCTTGTTCATTGCATAGATCAAGTTTGTAATTACTAGGAAGTCATTTATGATTTATTGGAAAGTTTTACATTCAGTATGTTTCTTCTCAATATTTTTTTAGCTTAGAAGGTATTTCATTTTATAGATAAATTTCTTAGCATTAGTTTGATAGTTTTTCCAAATTCAACTCATCTTTTTGACCTTGTCTTGTAATGATTTGCAAATGAAAGGAGAAATAGGTGCATGCGTTGTTACAATGTCATTGGATATGTAGGTAGAGGAACCCTTCACCATCTCCATATAGGACCTTTCCACTCCCTTTTGATACATGCCAAACACTATTCTAGATCTCTGTATTTTGGTCATCGTGAGAAGCCAACATAACCCAAATCGTGCCTTTCTGAAGTGTTGGACTTAGCTAAGGTTGTTGATCACCTTCCTTAAACCTCCCACAACATTGATACAACATTCAAACACTTCATCTCAATATTCTTACCCTCCAAACTCGCTCATCCAAATTCCTGTAGCATTTCAGGACATCCTATAGCACTATAGGAATCCTATAGAAACATTTTGTAGCACACCTATAATAACCTGTTTTGACCCTATTTAGGCCTGCAATGATGTCCTAGCTTAGTTTACAAGTATTTTGACCCCTCAGCTTGGACTCCATGACCAAAAATGCCACCTATACCAACCCCTTCACTTCTTTTCCTTTCAAAAAAGATTTGATAGCATTAGAACTTTCATTTTTGAATTTCACAATTAGAACATTATTTACTCTGCAACTGTGAATTAGATAGTCAATGCACGCATTCTTGAATTATGGAATGGTAGAGTAATATTATGTTTATAGGAAACCCTGATAGCTATATTATTGGGTGTAAGTTATCATAGTTTCATTTCTCCAAGAATACCATAAGGCTTGTGTCCTTCAATAACATTTACAAATTCACAACATTCATTTTGAGTTGAAAATCATTTACTTTCTCTACACTAGGACTAGCCTTCATATTCTTCTTTTAGTAGTTAGTCTCCTTTCAATTCAGTAGAGGAATGGTCTGGAGATATATGTTAGAAATTTGTATATTACAGAGCAATGGAACACATAGAATATAGTAGAAATATAAACACAGAAAACGCATAAAACCAGAGAGACACAGATATACGTGGTTCACCCAGTTTGGGCTACGCCCACGCCAAATAGCCAATCCTTACTTTTTATTATCCAGCAAAATGAAGAGACACAACCTACAGCAGATCTGTTGTAATATCCTCTATTTTCTCTCACATCTCACCTCTCTATTTATTGCTCGGAGAATACACATCTATTACACAGCCTCAATACAATGCCCTCATACAAAGAGAGGGGTTACCTTCTAGGGAAAAAAAACCTTAAACTAAACATAAGTTCTACCGTCAAATCATCCACCTAATGAACAACCCAGATTTACTAGAAATTACTATACTTTTACAAGGCAATTTTAGATATGTTTTTAACTTCAGGGGCATTGCCCCTGAAACCCCCACTGGGGGACCACTGGCCCCTGAACCACCTAGCTGGGGGGGATTAGCCCCCCCGGACCCCTGCATGGGGGACAAGTCCCCACCGTACCCTCTCGCATAGAGGGGTGTACAAACTTCCTGGGGTATACATCTGGATGAAACAAATACCTCTAAATAATCATGCTCCACACCCAACAATATAATGGTCAAGTGACACAATTGAGGGTGACATTAGTAGAATGATGCATCTATTATGTATATAACATGTTCACCTCTAAGTTTTTTTGAAACCTCAGGTTAATAAAGTAAAGACTAAAGAACCTGGAGTAGTTGTAGCAATCTTGGTGCAATATCAGGGCTCACCATCGTTTTCACATCATTTCCAGGGAGGTGTCTAGGTAGATGTTATTTATGTTTTTCTTTTTATTTTTCATTCAATAGACATATGTTATTCTTTCTTTCCTCTCTATTTATCAATTGATTTTGAAAAAATACATCAACAAAAAAAAGATACTTTCATGCCTCGTAGGAGTAGAGGAACTTTAGTGAAATTCTTTCCAAATACCCCCACACCATCCAACGGTCAACCTTCATTCCTCTTCGGTGACTGTCAACTTCCCTATGTGAGTGGAAGGGAGTTAGAGGACCCCTTAGGTGAAAAACCTGAGATCTTTGAAGAGCCTATTGCATAAGAGGAAGAAGAAGCCATTCCACACACCCACACCCTAGCTGAAAACATAAATGAGGGTGATTTTCCCATCAGAGACACTAGTGGAGATGCTACGATGAAAAATATAAGCTCTTCAGCCCTTCCTCAAATCCATGTATAAACCTCAGAGGACCTTGATACTTTTCTGTTTGAGTTTGTTGTTGTCTGTAGAGATTATGATTACACCTCTGATGACCATAAGTTGAATTCATTCCCATCTATCCTTAATGATGCATCCTTGTTCTCATTCATGGGTATACCTTGGGATAACATCACTACTTTAGCTCAAATGCAACAATCCTTTAACAAGAAGTACAGTGACTATTTTAGGTCCAAAGACACCAAAGAGGAAATCTTTAGAATGACTCTTGGACCTGACGAATTGCTAGAAGGCTATGAGGAAAGGTTCGAACTCAGTTGTAAAATGGCCAAATGCACCCTTGATCTTGAATCACTCAAGTTAGTCATTCTTAGAGGAATAACGGAGGACATACTGGAAACCCTAAACATGGTGTCTAGAGGAGACATTTATTAGCTACCCTATAACAACATCGAGACAATATTCAAAAACATTATATGGCTTTTAGAAAGAAGGTTATGGATAGTCAAGCTTTGGTGAGTTCCTCTTCCTCCATCACATATATCAAGAATGAAATTGGCAACAAGTTGGAGGATTTTGAAAGTGAAATACTGCACACATTTTATCTGCAAATGGACACCATGTAGATCAACAAGAGTCAAGAGGAAGAAGAGAGAGCCTTATCATATATTTTGACCTAAATGCACTAGGAGGCACCCCTGGAATGAATGTCCACTAAATATTATAGAGTTTTGCTTAGTTTTTTAGGAAAACCATTCCACAGATAAGTGTCATTCTTTTCTTAGATTGAAATTTGTATACCAAGGGGTAGAAGGTAGGGATGAAAACTATGTTACATCAATCAAAGGAGGCCTCATGGACCTTGGCCATACCAGGAGAGCATACAAGGTGCATCATATTCTTATTACCATCTCAACCACAATTCACCCTTGCTACCTTGGTATTATTTTACTCATACTTCCTTGTCCACACCTTCTCCTTGGTCCTATGCACCGTAGTATCCTCCCCAACCTGCCAATCAACCATTTCATCCAAATGCATCTACACATCCTCAGTTGAATAATGATGCCAGCCTAAGCTGCAAATACCATAATGATGTAGCTTAAGCTGCATATACCCACAATATGAAAATACGATTACATGTCACACTATATACTTGTCATGTACATATCCCAGGAATGCTAAAAGTCCATACTTAGGGAAAATTCTCTTAAAACAAGGTTTAACCAGAAGAAATAAATTATCTGATGAAAATTGACTTTAAAGAGTTTAGACTTCTGTGATCCATACTTGATTGTGAGAATGATTTCAGCAAAATCACATATAGAATCATTTGTCGACGCGTTTCGAACCAACTAGTGTGGTTCATCGTCAGGACAAGTTGAGGAAAAAATCTGAGCGATCCGTTAAATAGAGCATGGAAGTCCTTCAATGGCTATATTGATAATAATATTCATATTATTAATAATATTAATTTAAAATTAATATAGTAATATTAACTTGAAGTTAATATAATAATATTACTAATGGTTAATGCAATAATATTACTATAAATAAATAAATAATTAAATAATATATATATATATATATATATATATATATATATATATATATATATATATAAATATATATTATAACCGTTAAGGGTCTTTTTAACCGTTGCCCATTCATATAGCTGTTGAAGGACCTGCATGCTCTATTTAACGGATCACTCAGATTTTTTCCTCAACTTGTCCTGACGATGAACCACACTAGTTGGTTTGAAATGCGTTGACAAATGATTCTATATGTGATTTTTTTGAAATCATTCTCACAATCAAAAATTGACTTTATCAAAGTTTAACTCTTTAACCAGAAATATATTTAGTTCTCTCTTAACCCTTATAACTCAACCCTTCAGTTAAGTTTATTACCCATGCATGCCATCCATACCATGGTCTTCAAACTTTGGTTAAACTCAACTTAACCCATTATACATTAATTCCACTTATTTCTATTATAATGCCCATATAATAGAAATACTTCATAAACAACACTTAACGTTACCTTTCTGCTGTTCAACAACTTTTTGCACAGATATCAATGCTCAACTTGCGCTTCAAATCTCCACCATTGATTTCATTCCTCGATATGACAGTTATCACGCCACTTGATCAACAACAAGCTTGGTTGATCTCCACCATTCATCTATCTCATTTGATCTAACAACTATCGCATCACCTGCTCAACTTTTATGCACCCAAACTCCACTATTGATCAATCCTATATGATCCAACAAATATCGGGCAACCTCACGCTCTAACTAGCATGACCGTTAATACTCTGAAAGCACACGAGAAAAGCTATTTTATCTTTCCACCATGTGCTACGTGTCAGCCGCTGAGGCTAATCAAGTAGAATTCAGAAATACCATTTACCACCTTTAGAGCTCACGAGAAACTGCTTACCCCTTGCGAGGACCGCTCTTCTATTCTGCACGTGGTCCTAATCCCCATTGTTCATCTTCTTAACTTTACTTTGTGTGACTTAATCTTAGTCATATATCTCCTTCGCTTTCATTCATTCATTTGATTGATCCAACTACTCCTGTGCACTATTATGTTCTTTTGCTTCTTACTATGTAATATCCCATTTGGCTTCTGCCTGTGTATTTATTTCCACTTTATGATCTTCACTTGTTCTAGTCTCGATCTCTACCCACACTTTTATGCTTCTGTCATGAATCCTTAGAGTTTAGGAAACCTTGCAGTCATACATCTCTGCAACATTAAAGGCTTTCTTCAATACTGTCTGTGTGTAACTACGTAACACTCTACTCTACACTTCGTCTCTAATTCTGCACATTTGCAAACCTCTATTTTGTAGATTTACTCTAGATCACACACATTTATAAGCTAATTACTCAATATACATCATATAAACTCATAATCAAGTTATCTGTATTAATAAACAAACATTTACACAAGAATTTCTTCCTTGGCCTGATCTTCTATATCAGTGGCCTTTCTTCTCCTACCCGTAGGCTTACAATTGGACTGACTGAATTCTAATTTCCTAACTAACTACTCTACCTACTCTCTACTGACTCTATATGCCTTTTAGGCTTACATTTATATAAAAGGTTATGTTCAACTAATTCTAGTTTAAATACTTAATATGCTGAACTAAATCCTGAATATCCTCTAAGTCCACTTTTAACTCTAGTTAATCCCTAAGAATCCTCTCTAGTTCCTCGAATCGTGAAACCACTTTCTAGTATATAAGACTTACAATTGATTTCCAACTCTCTCATCATCATTCATCATCACTCATGTTCTCCTACATTTGAGAGCATTTATGAATATCTTTACAATATCTAGTTAATTCCTATTCTAATCACTCAAAACATTAATGATTAGATACATAGGAATCCATCTTCCTTGAAATCACAAGACCACCTAAGTTAACTAGAACATAATGAAATTGCTGAGCTGTATGCTCCTGCATTAGACTCCCAAGGTTAAAATAATGATGATCTCCTAGTCATGTGCTTCCACCTTTGTCTTCTTGGATCCCATACTTTGTTCTGTAGTTGTCTGAATGTTCTGTTCCTTTGTTGCTATTGTATGTGTTCTATTTTCTGTTTCATTTTCCTCTCTTTGTCAATCAGTTTCAAATTCTGATTGATCACTCCTCTTGTTGTTATTTTCCTCCATCTAGACTGCTTCATCATTAATTTCCATAATTCTTCAATCTATATCTCCAGCACATCCTTGGTCTACTACATATTCTGCCATTTTTTGTTGTACTCTGTCCACTCATCCTCAAACTTACGTTTACTATCTCCTCTTTGAAGTTGTTGGATCCTTACTACCGCCCTTTCATCCTTACCCTCTTGTGACTTTCCAAACAACCTCTATTCAATACATGTAAATTTAATTTCAAAAAGTAAATAGTCCTCCAATTTCCTTTGTATTTGATTCCTCTTAAATACATCACTATGATTTTCATCAATTCCAGCATATTTTCCTTCCTCTTCTTTTATGACCTTCAGTAATTGTCCTTCACTTCCTTGACTAATTCTGACAACTAGTTTAACTTCTTCAAGCATGGTATCTTCATGCTTTTCTTTTTCCTCATCAACATATCTAACCTGGAAAATTCCAGTCTTCTCCAGTTCTAAAACTGACTCTTCAACTTGAAACATGTCTGTCACATTTTCATCAAATCCTGTAATCATAAAATAATTATCGGAAATAAAAATATAAGGCCTCATTACCTTTTCCTTCTCTGACAACATCTCAGTATGCTGCTCTGAGTTTTCCTTCGATCCCTTTGTCAACACATAAGTATGTTGATTTAAACTCTCCTCCATATCATCTGTTTCAATGATATCCCTCTGCTCTAGTTCACAATAATGAACTCCTTCTTCTGTAATGTCAATTTGCTAAACTTTTATTACCATCCCCTTTTCCTTATGATTGCCATTCATGACAATTTCTTTGTCTTCCTTTATCAACAATTTATCTTAAGTATACATCCTCTTCTTTTCCAACTCCCTTCATTGAAAGTCTAATTTTTTGTATAACTCAATAATTTCGATTGGAGTAGAATTTGGAAATTTCACACAATTCTCCATACCTTCCTTTTTTATTGACCCATCATCAGATGTCCTTTCTCCCTTTGCTAAATCTTTTGAATAGTCTTCTTCTTTCTTAACATCTTTTAGTATATGTCCTTCTCCTTCAATTCATTTCTTCTTGTTGTCTCTCTGTAATCCTTCTTCAAGAGCTATCCTTGCCCCATCATCTACATTAATATTCTTCTGCATTTGTTCTTCATCAATAACATTAATCAAATTCATTAGTTTACCTCTCTGAGACAATATTCCTTCATTCTTCATCAGAATAAGATCCTGATCTTCCATCTCTATTTGAGCTACAAATTCAACTTCATGGAATGGAAAACAATCATCCCATTTTCCTTCAGGTTCACAAAAGACTTCTTGATCATAAAAATGGTCATTAGTTGTCTCTACAGCAACACATTCCTTACTTAGTACCATGCCTGCATTCACAAACAAACTATCAGTTTTAAAAACATAAGACATTTTGGCCTCACTTGATGCTTTAGTCATCATATCTCCTCACTGTCTTGAATCCTCATAATGACTCATAAGATCTTCCACAGATATTTAGTATTCATCTTCACCCGGAACTTCACCATGTTGTTCTTCACAAATGGAAACTTCCATTCTCAACTCAGCCTCTCTAATTTTTTCCACCAGCCACTTCACTTGCCACTGTTGTAGCCTTCTTTGTAACTTAGACCACTTCAGTACCCTTTTCCTCAAGAACCAAACTTGTCTTTTTCTTTCCTCTGGTATCATCCTTAATACATTGAGTTGTTCTTTTAACTCTGCAATCTCCTTGTGGCACTCCTCTTGACTCATTCTCTTTCCATTTGCCTTGGCATCCTCCTTCTTCAATTTTCTTATGTTGTGGTCTTCTCCAAAACCTGTGTTATCTTTGTTATGACTATCAATAGTCATCTTCTTCTCTATCTTCATGAGCTCCTCACACACTTACTATGAGCTGCATTAAAGCCTTTGCAATAGCGAGTTCTCCCTGCTGCCACTTACCTCACCAAGCTCTCTTCTGTACTTAGTCTTTTGGCAATAATTTCATTCTCTATTCTCTCAAACCTCTTTCAGCACTTCTCTCTGCTCCTTCTAGGCTTCAACTCATATCCACCTGTTAATAACACAATTGTCCTCTTGTATTTCAATCCCAGTGAAATACTAGGTTCTAGCCATTTCTTCTTTCACTCATAAATGCTTACCAGCTTTCTTCATTCCTTAGCAATTCTACCCACATCCTCTATGGAATTGCCTTTATGATCCTTTTGTGAGCTGCAACAAAACCTCTGTAGTAACAAGTCTCCTTATTGCTACACATGCCTCACTAAGCTTCTCTCCTTTGAGCTCAGTATTTTGACATCTCTCTGGTTCTTTCCTCTAGAACCAATTGAGCACTCCTTGCTCTAGGTTTCTATAATCTTCTCACCGTCAAGACCTCTGCATGATTTGGTTCTACCATTCACCTGCACTTTGAATGGATTGTTCTCTATTTCCTTTGCATCTACAAATTTCGCTACACTTTATATCTATGTTCGTTCTGTTTTTCAGATTGAAATCTAATCTCCTCTTGCTTGCATACACATCTTGAAAACATAACTCTGTTCTAAGGTTTTCTCAAAGAATTCTTACACACAAAATTTCCTTATTCTGCTCTGATACCAAATGATCTGAGCCTAAGCTGTAAATAGCATAATGATGTAGCCTAAGCCACATATACCCATAGTATGCAAATAAGATTACATGTCACACTATGTACTTGTCATGTACATGTCCCAGGAATGTTAAAATTCCATACTTAGGGAAAATTCTCTTAAATAAAGGTTTAACCAGTGGAAATATATTATCTTATGAAAACCAAATTTATCAAAGTTTAAATATTTAAGTTGAAATATATTCGGTTCTCTATTAACCCTTATAACTCAACTCTTCAGTTAATTTTATTACCTGTGCATGCCATCCCTACCATGGTATTCAGATTTTGGTTAAACTCAACTTAACCCATAATACATTAATTCCACTTATTTCTATTATAATTCCCATATAATAGAAATACTTCATAAACCATACTTAACATTACCTTTCTGCCATTCTACAACCCTTTGTATAGATATCAATGCTCAATTTATGCTTCAAATCTCCATCGTTGATTTCATTCCTCGCTCTGATGGTTATCACGTCACCCGATTGACAACATGCTTGGTTGATCTCCATCATTGATTTGTCTCATCTGATCTAATGGCTATCGCGTCACCTGCTCGAATTTTTTGCGACCAAACTCCACCATTGATCATCCCTGTATGATCCAATGGATATCGCGTAATCTCACACTCTAACTAGCATAACCGCTAGTACTCCGAAATCATGTGAGAAAATTTGTTTTCTCTTTACACCATGTGCTACGTGTCAGCCATTGAGGCTAATTGCATAGAATTTATAAATACCATTTACCACCTTTAGAGCGTGCGAGAAATTGCTTACCCCTTGTGAAGACTGCTCTTCCATTCTGCACGTGGTATTAATCCCTCTAGTTCATCTTCTTAACTTTACTTTGCGCGACTTAATCTTAGCCGTCTATCTCCTTCACTCTCATTTGTTGATCTGATTGATCCAATGACACATGTGCACTATTACATTCTTTTCTTCTTATTGTGTAATAGCCCATTTAGCTTCTTCCTATGTATTTGTTCTCATTTTATGATCTTCACTTATTCTTATCCCAATCTTTGCTTGCACCTTTATGCTTCCTTCATGAATCGTTAGAGTTTAGGAAACCTTGCAATCATAGCTCGCTACAGCATTAAAGGTTTTCTTCAATACTATCTGTGTGTAACCGTGTAACACACTACTTTGCACTTCATCTCTAGTTTTGCATGCCTGCAAACATTTTTTATGTAGATTTACTCTATATCATACACATTTATAAGAAAATTACTCAATACACATCATATAAAATCATAATCAAGTTATGTGTATTAATAAACAAACATTTACACAGGGATTTATTCCTTTTCTTGATCTTCTATATCAGTGGCCTTTCTTCTCATGTCCGTAGGCTTACAATCAGACTGACTGACTTCTGACTACCTAACTAACTACTCTACCTACTCTCTACTAACTCTGTATGCCTTTTAGGCTTACATTTATACAAAATGTTCTATTGAACTAATTCCAGTTTAGATCCATAATCTGCTGAACTAAATCCTGAACATCGTCGAAGTCCACTTTTAACTCTAGTTAATCCCTAAGAATCCTCTCTTGTTCCTCAAATCATGACACCACTTTCTAGTCTAAGCCTTATAATTGATTTCCAAACTCTCTCATCATCATTCGTCATCACTCATGTTCTCCTACATTTGAGAGCATTTACAAATATCTTTAAAATATATAGTTAATTCCTATTCTAATCACTCAAAACATTAATGATTACATACATAGGAATCCAACTTCCTTGAAAACATAAGACCCCCTAAGTTAACTAGAACATAATGAAATTGCTGAGCTGTATGCTCCTACATCAAATAACCTATCACAAGGTTGTAGGCCTTAATTGAACCAACCTCATACGTTACTTCCTCCAGCTCCATCTCAACCACAACAAATTCATCTTGCTCCACACAAGAAACCTCAGATGCTTGCTCAACCAAATCTGGATTCAATCAACTAGTGGGCATAATAGGTCTATAGTGGACAGACATCTTACTCTACCCATGTTGTGGAGATTCAAGAAATCAAGCTCATGTCTAGAGGATTTCTCCTAGATAACCAACCTCCATCTCCACTTGAGGAGCTTGAAGAGGAAAAGGAAGAGAGCCTCCCTCAAGTAAATCCATCTCCTTTTACTGAAAGATTGATCCATTCTAACGAAAACAACCCATAAGAGAGTGAACTTCTAGGATAGTTGAAAAACTTGTGTATTAAAATCCTACTCCTCCAAGCTATCAAAGATGTTCCCATCTACAATAGGGTTATAAAATACAAATTCTTCAAACATCCTAGGATGAGAAAGAAAGACACCCCTACCATCAATGCCATTGGTCAATTGTTTGATCTAATGTTGGGGAGAGTGAGATGTCCAAAGTATCTAGATCCTGGAAGTCCTGTCGTAGATGTGAACATTGATGGCATCATTTTCCCCCACATCTTGATTGATATTGGGGTTGCCATTAGTGTAATTATTAGGGAAACCATGCTCAAAATAAACCTCTAGGGATCTTTGATAAAGACCACCACAGTGCTGCAACTTGTAGATAAGTCCACACTGGCTCCTGAGGGAGTTGTTGAGGATGTAATGGTTTCTTTTGTTTCTTGGGAGGATCATGTTGACTTCCTAGTTCTTCAACCCAAGACCAAATTCAATGGCTATCTTCTCATTCTTGGAATACTAAAACTAGTGACTACTGATGCTTACATAAGCTGTAGAGCTAGGAACATGACCATTAAGAATGGAAATTTGTCCAAGAAATTGGTATTGTACCCTCTTGCTCAACCATCCCTTCAGCATGACTCTCCCCTATGGTTGGAAGACGAGGAGGGATATGAAATGTGTCATACAACATCCCATCCAATATATACCCTATATGTTTTCATACGAGGGGGGAAACCTAATGAAGGTGACCTCATTGACCAAATCCTCCATAAACAGCTCCCCAACACCATGCCTCTTGATGATATTGTGAAGGAATCTAAGGGTAATCCTTCAAATAGGTTATCCCTAGTCATATAGATGGAAAAATTTTATAATTTGGTCCATCTAAATCCTTGAAGATTAACCCCTCTCTCTCAGCCAACAAAGAACGCAAGTTGTGGAACATGCTAAGAGAGCACTTACATGCCTTTGCATGCACCTGAAAAGAAATGAAATCAGTGCATCCTTCAGTGTGTACTCATCACATCTACATCAAGAAGGGATTAAAAGCTATGCACCAACCTTAGAGGAGAATGAACCCAACCCTCAAAGACATAGTGAAGGAAGAGTTGCAAAAAATGTTGGATGCAGGGTTGATCCACCCCATCTTAGATAGTGAGTTGATGCCCCATTTATTTTTTGTCCCAAAGAAGAATGGAAAGTGGAGGATCTGTGTGGATTACAGAGCGCTAAACAAAGCCACTAGAAAATACCATCCCCCCTTACCTTTCATTGATCAAGCTTTGGATGGTCGTTCATGGAAGAAGTTCTTCTCTTTGCTGGATGGATTCAGCGGTTACAATTAGATTGAGATCAGCCCATAGGACCAAGATAAAACTACATCCACTTGTCCTTGAGGTACCTTTTCTTGTAGGGTGCTTCCTTTCGGGTTATGTAATTCCCCTACCACTTTTCAAAGCGTGGTTCTGAGCATCTTTATTGAGATATTCCATGACTCTGCATGGATCTACATGGATTATTTCATGGCCTATGGGTCTGACTTCCTTGAGGCTCTCTCTATCTTGGGGAAGTCCTAAAGAAGTGAATTTAAATGAACCTCTCACTTAGTCCTGAGAAGTGTGAATTATTGATAAATGCAGGGAATGTCCTTGGCCATTCAATATCTCAGGAGGGAATACAAATGGACCCAAACAAAATTTCCACAATAAAAAGGGTCCCTGCTCCTAAAAAGTAGGGGGATGTTAGGAGCTTCTTTAGCTTAGTTGGATACTATAGGAATTTTACCAAAGACTTCAGGAAAGTAGCCTCACCATTGTTTGGATGTTTGGCTAAGGACTTTGAATTTTTTTGGTCAGATAGTTTCCAAGAGGCCTTAGAGATCCTGAGAGACAAAATAATTATTGCACCCATACTTAGAGGCCCAAATTGGGCTCTTCCATTTCGCTTCCATCGTGATGCATCTAAAAAATATTTAGGAACACCTCTAGGCTAGATATATGATAAGTTTCCTTGTTCCATTTACTTCATTAGAAAAGATATGACTAAGGCTTAATTAAATTACACTGTAATTGAGAAGGAACTCCTAGTTCCTGTCCACTCTTTAAACAACTTCACACACTACATCATTGGATATCAAAATTTTGAGAATACTAACCATGCAGCTATAAAGTACTTAATGAACAAGCCTGATGTGAATGCTTGAATTACTAGATGGTTGCTTCTATTACAACAATTTGATTTAACTATCATTGATAAGCCATGTAAACAAAATGTAATTGCAGATTGTTTTTCTAGACTTGTTTTACATGTAGGTGATGAACTGATGGATGATGATAAACTACCAAACAAGAACTTATTTTCTATCTCAATTCTCTCTCCATGGTTTTCTAACATGGCTAGCTACCTAGTTTCTATAGAATTCCCTCCAAATATATTATCCATAGAGAAGAGCAAAATTTTTAGGAAGAGTTCCCCTTTCACTTGGACTGGAGGGAATCTGTTCAGGTTGGGACCAGATTAAATCTTGAGAAGATGTGTCAGGGAAGAGGAACACTTTGAAATCCTATTAGTCTATCATGATGGGCATTGTGGATGTCACTTTATTTCGAAGAGGACAACTTTCAATGTTCTACAAGCTAGCTACTGTTGGCCTGCTCTCCACCAAGATGCAAGAATATGCACTAGTCGATGTGATTAGTGCCAGAGGATGAGGGAACCTACTCCCAAAGATGAAATGCCCATAAAACCTCAAGTGGAATTAAAGTCATTTAACAAGTGGGGCATGGATTTCATGGACCAATTGATCCACCATCAGGGAAGAAATATTATCCACTGATTATTTGAAAACGTGGGCTGAGACAAAGGTTTTCAAGGTGGAAAAAGAGGAGAAAGTGGTGCAGTTCTTAAGGGATAATTTGTTCTACAAATTTGGGTACCCCATAGAACTCATCATCGATCATGGATCTCAATTCAAATTGCATATGATCAATAATTAGTTAAGGCAACATCATATGAAGCACAAAAGATATATTTTTTAGCATCCTCAGGCCAATGGATAGGTAGAGGTCACCAATAGGGCATTAGAAGGCACCCTCACCAAGGTTGTGAGTAGAAAAAGAAAAGATTGGATAGATAGATTAGTGGAGGCCACTTGGGCCTATAACATAACTTGGAAGACAACTACTGGTTTCATCCCCTATGACTTGGTCTATGGAAAGAAGGCTCTGCTCTCCATTGAGTTTGAGTACAATACTTTGAGGATGGAAGCACAATTGGCTTTAGATATTACAAAGGCACAACATGAGAGGTGGATCTAATTAATTGGCTTGGATGAACTCAGGATGCAGGACTTCCTACGCACTGAAGTTATCTAGTTGCATAAGAAGGTCTGGCATGATAGGAACATCAAGGACAAGGTTTTCTAAGAAGGGGATTGGGCTTTGCTATATGACTCTAGATTCAAGGAGTTTAAAGGAAAATTAATGAAAAGGTGGTTAGGCTGATACCTGATAGATAAATTCCATGACAATGGATCTGTTCAAATCAGCACCATTTATGAGGAAGGGATTCCCTTGCTTGTCAATGGCTACAGATTGAAGGCTTATAGGAATCCCATGTCCAAGTAAGAGTTCATTAGCACCATCAGTAGAGAGGTGAATGTGATTGGAAGTTCCCTAGATTCTAGGTCATAACATTCCAAGATATCTTTTTTTTTGTGAATAAAATAGAAAAAACAATAATAGGCTTAGATGAAAACTTGCATGAGGCATCTAAGGACAACTCTTGGGATTAAAACCTTCTTGAGGCAGCCTAGGAGTGAAAAAAAGCAAAGAAAAAAATAAAAGACCCATGGGTGAAAACCTCCCTTGAGGGGATCAGGGTAGGCATCTAAGTTGAAAATCTCTCTTGAGATAGCCTCTATGTCCCTAAAATAAAAGAAGATAAAAAACAAAGGAGAATGACATGACAGGGATCCACAACCTATCCATTAATAATTTTTGTCATTTTGCAGGTTTTGAGGATAGTGGAATTTTGCAATGCTAGGGGCTAACATACTCAAATTTCCATCCATGTTTCCCTCCAGCCACTCCATACCCTCCATGAAAACCATGTCCTCACCACTCTCATCCATCCTAGTGGCTGAAAAACCCATTTTTAGGCCCTCTTTGGATTGCTACAGGAAGTCTGTAATTGCTACAGGAAGATCATGTAGCACTAGAGGAAAGTCCTTAAATTCTACAGGAAGAGGACATTATTGGAAAAATCATCATGCATGAATGATCCAAGGTTCATTCACATCCTCCCACCATGATCCACCACTAACACATCCTCCATGCATCCCTGATTCACAAAAATCACTATCTTTCAAAACAAACACTAAGCTCTCTATCATCTTAAAAAAAAAATTAAAAAACACAAAGGAAACTCCCTCCATTCCCACTGCCCCTCACTACTCAATCAGGAACCTAACATCATCCTACATTCCCCTACAGTCTTTCTCATCACTACTTTGAAGACAAATACCTTGAAAAAGAGAAAAGATGGCTATTATAGGATCTTTTGTAGCAACCTGTGCAGCCATTACACACAAGCTTGAAGCATAGTTCTTCCTTGTCATACATTTTTCTAGATGATACCATATCTTGAGGCATTCTTCCATTCTAGGCAAGACTCTATAGTATCAACAACAACACTTTGGATAGCAGCAATGCACCAGGACACATGAACAACCCCAACAATAAAATACACATGAGCAAAGAAAGTATACACGAGAGAAAAAATATAGCTAGGTAACTCCCTTAGTAGTAGAACAGCGTTTCAACACTCCATCATCCATCAATCAAGTACAAGGTAGGCACAGGTATGGTAACCCCTAAGCTCCTCCCTAGGTGTAAAATGATGAAAAATGTATGGATTTTGAGGTAAGAAATTTTGATAAGATGGAGGTGGCTAGTTCACTTGGCCGCCCTTGGTTAGTAAAAAAGAATGACTTATCAATCATCATGCAATGTGGGAGTGTCACATTAGTTAAGAATCAGATGAGAGGGAGTGGGTGTTGATTATGAGGGACAAGAGAATGATAACTCCAGGTGAGCCTACGGTCCAAATGAGGAAATATTGTACTTCTTCTAAGTCGTCATAGTGCTCCAATCCCTAGCGAAAAATAACATATAATGTACCAAGACCCAAATTCTCTTGTGTATTCACTCGTTTCAATATAAAATAAGGTAAGGACAAGTCGAGGAAGCCATTAAGAGGAATCTGACCCTAACCAATCACTTCTACAGGAGGCAGCTACACTAAGCTACAAGAAGTTATAAGAAGCACAAAAAATTGTTACAGGAAGCCTCCAAGGGTGCAAGAACATTGTGTATGGTCTATTTGGCCTCCAATTACTATTATACCAGGATATGTGGTGAAAATTAAGTGGCCTTATCATTCTTTTGTTAATGATTTACATATTGGTGCACCCAGAATTATCCTATTAATAACAGTCATCTTATGGCTTAAAAGCATTTTTGGGCTATAAAGTAGAGTAGATATACATAATTATCACCAATTAGAGACTCTAGCCCTTTGTTCCCTTTGAATTCATATCAATGCTATCATAGGATTAAACCCTCCTACACCTAGTTGAAAACAGAGAATAAGATGGGAGGGGGATTTAATAGAAGAGCACCTATAGACACTTAGAGAATTCATGTTCACTCCCCTGTAGTGTACATTTTCACAAGGCATCAGTGATTAGGTTTCTTTGAGCTACCAAAGGGGTATGATGATAATATCATTTATGAATTTTACATGGACCTAAACTCTCAAACCAGAGCTAGTGCCACCACTGTGGTGAGGGTTTTTTGCATTACTAGCAGTCCTACGCTAATTAGTAGGGTCACAACAATTCCCTTAGGGGTCCAATGAAGGAAAGAAAAAAAGTTAATTAGTGCCATTGCTAAGAATAATTTCTTCATTACTGATCAGAAGCCTATTGATGATAAATATCACGTTAGAAGGGAGATCCTACCTTATCATTGGGATGAGGTGGCCTACCATATTGTTAAGTTCATCTCATGTGAAGGTGGACTGAGTGTAGTCTATGGCTACCAATTCAAACATCTCCATGAACTGAGATTTCAAGAAAGATTACCCATATCCAAAAGACTCACTATTCCTTATTTGATCCTAGAGTCAATCATGGACATGAGCCAAAAGGTGAAAGAGGGAAAGCAACCACACTTAGGTCACCATGACCTAAACAAATTGATAATATAAGATGCTTTGAATAAATTAAGGTTTCCTATCCTCTAGTCCACAATTATGGATATGGATAGAGAAGATTTCCTTGACACTCAAGTCCTTGCACTTGGTAATACCCCAACCTCTAGTGCTAAAGAAGAAGAGGCAGATGCAGAAGAAGAAGAAGAGGTAGAAGCAGAAGAGGAAGTGGAGGCAGAGGAAGAGAAAATAGAGGAACCAAAGAAAGAGGAAGAAGTTGATAAAGAGAATAATGAAGGAGAAGAGGATGAACAATAGAAAGACTGAAGCCTTGAAAAAACCATTGCATCTAGAGAAGAGGAGATATCCCCAGAGAAGAAAATCTTGTCTCCTGGACCCACTAAAATGGATGTAGCGTCTTCCTTGGCTGTCTTGAGCACATCAATCAAACCTAATAAGAAAAGGTAGAGGTAAACTCCCCTCTACTTCAAAACAAGGAAAATTACTAGGATTAAGTAGGGGAAGGATAAAACTCCAACAAATACCCCTATTGCAATTGAGGAATCACTAAGTAAAAGAGAGGAGCTAGAACCCATTGGAAGAAAAGTTGAGGAAGTCACATATCCTGAAGCCATCTCAAAGACTCCCATAATGTATGTAAGGAGGCTTATTACTAGATAAATATCCTCTATGCAATCCAAGGCACCTACCACACTCCAACAAAAGAGAAAAGGGAGATTACAGGAAAAACAATGTATGCTACAAGAAAAACATAGTCCGCTACAAGAAACTCAGAAACTGCCACAGGAAGAGCAGAAAGTGCTATAGGAAGAAAAAAAGGGGAATAAATAAGGGAGAGAGGAAACACAACAGTTCCAGGAGGGGCCAACTTCTCCTAGAACATTGGAAAAGGATCTTCTAGAATTATAGTATCCTAGACGACAACCCAATTTGAGCTCCTATTACAAGTCCATTTAAGGAGGAAAATTGATCCCACAAAAATTTGCAGTCCCTCTCTTCTTTGAACTTCAAGTAGATAGAGGAAGGACACATAGGTGGATGCATATTTCCAAATCCCAGAATGTGGAAGATGTGGGCGTTCTGGAAGAAAAGCTCCTAGAAATGGGCATGGAGTTGAGTGAGTTGAAAGAAAGAGAGTTGAAAATGAGGGAACAATTGTAAGCATAAAGCAGCTGGCTGAGGAAGAAATTGCAAGAGAAGGAAACCTAATTGGCCACAATGTCAAGCCTCTCCATGGAGGCACTACAATGTAGATTGTCATCAAAATCCCACGCACTTTTCCTCAAAGACAAATGCATGTATTTTCCGACCAAAACATTGGCACAACATGGGTCCATGTCATTCTAAGACTACAAGAAGTTATTTAAGTTGTGCGATAGGAGTAGCATTGAGGAAAAAGCTAAATTAGTTGAATTCTACCTACACAACCTCACCTTAACTGATATCAATGACTTGGATCCCAATGTAAAATTGGGAGACATGTAGTTGATGGCCCCTACATCATGAATAACACATGAGGAGGGCAGAGCTGAGGAGGTGAGGAAAGTATTGGCCAAAGAGGAAAAATAACCCCTCTACATCAGGGCAGAGTAGATAAGTCCCATGGTTGTAATTAATAATCATAGATTAATTTCCAATGATGCCAAGCTAGCACCTAGATACCTTGCCACCCAAGAGCATGCCATCTTCCATTTTGAGAATACTCTCAGACTTCTAGGGACAGAAACAATACAAGCTTGTTAAAGGAGATGGTGTTCTTTGCCACGTAGTCTCCAAATCAAGGAATATCAAACTCTTGAAAGGTTGGGGAGTGCATTGGATAGAACACCTTTGTAAAAAAGGGTCATGTAAAGATTCAAGGTCAACTGGATTGGATTCAAGCTCAGTCCACCTTTAATGTTGGGTTTACAACAAGGTAGAAATGAAGAAGAGGAGAGGACGAAGTGGGCAGACATAGAGAGAAATGTAGGCTTCTACCCTCAAGAGGGCACTCCATATGCCGATTTTTGGGATGTCGGAGAGGCCACTAGGGCCATGAATGACATGAACATAGATAAATAGGTTTATCAAAGGATTAGCAACAATTTTAGTAGGGGGTGATGATGAGGCTCATCAATAAGTATATTATATGGGACACAATACCATCCTCCAGCTTATTAAATTATCTTTTTCTCACATTTATCTACAAATTTTGTTATATTATGGTTAGTGTGAGGAGTAAAGATTTCTTTCTATGTCATGTTGCCTAATGTGTATTAAATGTAGGAATTGGAGCAATTTTGACTTAATTTGAGTGCAGGAACTCGGAGTAGGCAAGAAAGAGAGATTATATGAGTTAGTCTACCTCATAAACCCCTCCAATCAGTTGAAGATCCCAACTCTCGCTCATCAACTTGGTGTCATTGGCAGCCAACTAGGTCAACATCATTAGCGGCCGAGCGAGTGCAAGTCAAAGGAGAGTTAAATTCACCTATTCTCGAGTCAGGGAGTCAAATATCCCTACTTTATAGGGAGTTATTTGTAGTTCCATTTTTGTATAAATAAAATATATAAAGGATGCGTTAGGATTCAAAGTTTTATTGTAGCCAAGATGTCATTAAGCTCAAGCATATTTCACTATTATTTTGATGATGTATTTCACACTTTTGGAATGATAATGAAAATTTATGTTTTCATCCAGCACTGAGTAAAGTCAGAGGGTTGAATTTTTTTAGGTTAGGGAACAACTCTAGCAGCAATGGTTCCTCTCATGTATCTATATTCTTATCCTTTAATGTTGATTTATTGTTGAAGTTTATTCACGTTCCTTTCAGTTTAGAACATTGATTAGTTGTTTCTTTTGCATGTTTTCTTTAGCATAGAAATTTAATTACTTGTTGTAGTTCAGTAGAGTAAAATCCATCAAACGTCTGTGGCAGTGACCCCTATCTTGTCTCCCTCATGGAATCATGATTGGAGGACCCCACTATCACAACCCAAAAATAGAGTGTGACTTCTTGTTCATTGCATAGATCAATCTTGGCATTAGTAGGTAGTTGTTTATGTTTACTTGCAAAGCATTACATTCATTATGTTGCTTCTCATGGCTGTTGTACCTTAGAAGGTAGCTGATTTTATAGATCAAGTGCTTAGCATTGGTTTGATAGCTTTCCAAATTCACCTCATTGTTTCCACCTTGTCTTGTAATGATTTGCAAATAAAAAGAGAAAGAGGTGCATGTGTTGTTACAGTGTTGTTGGATATGTAGGCATAGGAACCTTTAACTAGCTCTGTCTAGGACCTTTCCACTCTCTTTTGATGCATGGCAACCACTTTTCTAGAGCATTGTCTTTCGGTCACTATGATCATCCAACTTAGCCCAAATATGGCCTTCTTGACGTGTTAGACTTATCTAAGGTTGTTGATCACCTTCCCTACACCTCCCACAACATTCATACAACCTTCCAACACTTGATCTCAAAATTATTACCCTCTAAACCCTCTCAGCCAACTTCCTATAGAATTTGAGGAAATCTTCTAGTAGTACAAGAATCCTACAACAACATCTTGTAGCACACCTATAGAAGTATATTTTGACCCTGTTTAATCTTGTAATGATAGCCTAGCTTAGTTTAGGAGTAGTTTGATTGCTCAACATGAACTCCATGACCATAAGTTGCACCAAGACCAGTCCATTCACTCCTTTTCCTTTCCTATAAGATCAAATAGCATTAGTTCTTTCATTTTTGAATTTAGAATTTAGAAGTTTATTTGCATTGCAGGTGTGAATTAGTTAATCAATGCATGCATTCCTAAATTATGAAATAGTATAATACTATTTTGTTTTCAAGCAACCCAGATAGCTATATAATTGAGTACGAGTTAGCATAGTTTCATTTCTGTAAAATTAGCACAAGGTTTGTGTCCTTTCATAGAATTTACAAGGTTTGTGTCCTTTCATAGAATTTACAAGTTGATAACATTTAGTTTTAGTTGAAAAGCATTTACTTTCTCTACACTAGGACTAGCCTTCACATTCTTCTTTTAGTAGTTAATCTCCTTTCAGTTCAATAGAGGAATGGTCTGGAACCCTAATGGTCAAGTGACAAAGTTGAGGGTGGCATGAGTAGAATGACTTACCTGTTGTGTATATAGTACTGTCACCTCTAAGTTTGTATTAAACCTCGGGTTGATAAAGTAAAGACTGAAGAGCCTCTGGAAGTTGCAGGACTCTTGGTGCAATACTAGAGCTAACCACAAGTATTTTATGGAATGCTAGATTTGGATACATTAACTATGAGTACCTTCATCTGTTGAAGGAAAAATGTGTTACTCATTTTCCTAAAATTCCTAGGAAACTTAAGCAATGTGATGCTTGTATATTAGGAAAGAACAAAAAGCAATATTTTCATGATTCTCATTCTAGAGAACATAGAAAAATTGAAATCATTCATTATTATTTAGGTGGCCCAATGGATGTTCTTTTTGGAAATGGTAATAAATATATGATGACATTTATTTATGACTACAACAAAATGTGTTCGATTTATTTATTGAATGATATATATGAAGCTTTTGAAACATTCAAGAAACTTTCATGCATGCATTGAAAATGATGCACAATCTCACACTGGATCTATTCATACCGATAATGGAAAATAATATACATCAAATGAATTTGAAAACTATCTTCACCAACATGGGATAAAACATCAAACAATTGTGCCTTATATTCCCCAACATAGCAGAGAAGTTGAAATAAATAACAAGACATTCTTAAATATGGTACATTCCATGATGTTTTTCAAGAATGTTAAGTTGATGTTTTGGGCAGATGTGGTTCTATGTGTTGTGTATATAAAGAATATGTGTCTATATAATGCTATAATAAAAAGACTCCCTATGAAATGTGGTATGGCCACATCCCTTTGGTGAGGCATCTCAAGGCTTTTGGTTCCACCTATTATGCCTTGATACCCATGGAACAAAGAAACAAACTCGGTGCAAGGACTCACAAATGTATCTTCTTGGGATACTTAAATACCTCCAAAGCATATCATCTCTATGATAAAGTGAATAAGAATTTCATAATATCTATAGATATGATCTTTCTTGAATCTTCCGAGACTAACAATGTTGTTGTGTGACAGCTTGATCACTTTGATAGATTAGTAAATGCAAGGTATTTCAAGAGTTTGATAATGAGATTCCACTGAAGGGGGGTCCTTATACTAGATAAATCTATTGAAACTCCTTATGAATCACTATCCCTCTGGCATGAAGCTCTATTGATGACACTTTAACTGATTTGATTGACAGAATTGGGAAACAAAATCTTGATTCAAACCCAAATCAGTCAACTGAGTAGACTCAACCATCTTAGAAAGGTCCTCCAAAATGGTTAAAAAAGGCATTTCAAAAGGTTCATCTGTATGAGGTTCGAAAAACAAGAACAAGAAGCTCAACTGAATAGAATTCAGGTGATGTAGACAATTGTGATTTACCTATTGATATGGATGTTTCTTATGATTGTGAATTAAATTTTTCTACAGATTTTGAAGCAACTTCCCTCAAAGAGGTCACTTCTCATGATGAGTGGAAAGAAGTGATAGAAAAAGAATAGTATGCTTTGACAAAGAATGGCACATGGAATCCAGTTTACCTTGCATTGGGAACCAAACCATTAGGCTACAAGTGTGTCTAAAGGAAAAAAGTATAAGGAAAACAAATCACTTGAAAAGCACAAAGTTGGGTTTGTGACAAAATATTTTGCACATAAGAAAGGGGTTGAGTATGAGGAGACCTTTTACACCATAAAAAAATGGGCCACCATCAAGACGCTCTTTACGTTGGAAGCTCAGAATGATTGGAAAGTCCACCAAATGGATGTAAAAACTACTTTCTTAAATCGATATCTGAAAGAGAATGCTTTTATCTTTCAACTAAAAGGATTTGTTATGAAGTGTCAAGAACATAAAATATGCAAGATTTCAAAATCTTTGTATGGCCTCAAGCAAGCACCCTGAGTCTAGTATGAGGGATTAACTAAGCATCTTTTGAAACTAAATTTAAAAAAATATGATCTTAATGGTAAAACTTTGTTTGTATAGAAAGTTGGAAAAATGGTTGTATAGATTGTGGTGTGTGTAGATGATCTTTCAATGAAAAGGAAGAATGAGAACTACACTGCATCCATAAATAAAGAATTGTGGAAAGGTTTTGAAATGAAAAATTTGGGCTATGTTCACTACTATCTTGGTATTGATGTAACCCAACTTCCAAAGTTTATATTCCTCTCGAAGAAGAAGTACATTGGAGATCTGTTGAATAGGTTTGGCATGAATGAGTGCAATCCTTTGAGTACTCCAATGCAACATAATTGAAATATCACATGCACTGAACGAAAATAATTTTACAATACAACGAAGTATAGGCAATGCATAGGAAGTCTCAACTATCTGACTACTACCATACCAAAAATTTCATTTTTTATCAGAATCCTCTCTAATTTTATAAAAAATCCTTGTGAGGGTCATTGGTCTACTCGAAGAAAGTACTCGAAGGGAACTCAAGACCTTGGACTCAAGTACACACACGTGGGTGACATCAACTTAACTAGATACTCTGATTCACATTTCGATGGAGATAAAGAAACTGGGGTATCTACTTTAGGTTATGTTATGAGTCTTGCATTAGGATTTGTCTCCTATAGGTCACACAAACAATTAGTTCCAAAATATTCCACAATTGAGGAAGAATATGTGACAACAATTGAAGCAATGAAGGAAACTGTGTGGCTCAAGAAAAATCTGGAAGATTTGTAGGAGAAACAAGTGCACTCAACTCCTCTTTTTATTAAAAACACTTCTACAATAAATTTAGCCAAGAACCCAAATTTCCATGATTGAAAAAAGCAAGTCAATACAAAATACCATATGATTTGACATCGTGTTGATGCTGAAACAATCCACCTATGACATTGTTCCACAAATGAGCAAATTGCAGACATTTTCACCAAAGCAGTTGGAAGGGAAAAGTTTGAATGATCCATAATGATGCTTGGAATTACCAAAATCCGTTCAGATTAGGGGGGAATGCTGACACCTAATATTTTGGATTAGGTAAATCCATGAAAATATTGTAAATAGAAAAATTAAGGGAATTAGAAGACGAAGAGACATTGGGAGAGGAAACCCAATAGTAACTCACTCTGTGTATATATCCATTCTCCATCTTAATTCAAAGTATCAATTCATTCATGGACTTACTCCATATCTGAGAGTTATGTCCTTGTTTGCTTTTTAATTAAATTTATTAATTAGAAAAAATGTTATATGAACAAGTTCCATATGAAATTAGTTATGTTTTTTTGGCATGTGATATTGTTAAAACATGGTATTCACCCATGTTATTATTAAAAATTCCACTTAAGAATCTGTATGGTAAAGTGGGGTAAATCTTCATGGTTAAGAATAAATGCTTGAAAAATATATTAATTCTTTATAGGTAATAATAAAATAGTAGTAATTTAAAATAAATTTATAATTTAGTTAGTTTATATGTTTTTTTTGTTTTAACTTTAGCAATATGAGATGTATCATGTAGAAAGTGTTTTAAATATATTATGGATTGATGCCTTCAAAGAACATTAATTATAGATTTTTATATCATAAATTACTAAATAATGAATTAAGATATGAATCACTCCTAACATGTGAAGTGTGAGAAATGCATAATTTTTTAAATTATAAAATTATTTTGTATCAAAAAACAATTTTTTTTAATATTTTGAAGTGGTCACTTACACTTGGGTATAAAAGGGGAAATTTCTCATGAATTTGAACCAATCATTCCTAGAATATGACCACAGTAATCTCTGGTGTTAAGCATAGTTTTGAGAGTGTTGTGCTTCATGCGTTTGAAGGAATGAATCCAAAATAATCTTTTGCTTATTTGTTTATGTGACTCTTAATGAAATATATCTATATCATACTAAAATTTAGTCCAATTACATAAATATGATATATTTTAATAATCGTTTTTATTTTTTAAATTAAATTTAAAAATATTCCTAAATTCCATGATGTTGTTACACTTACCAAATTTTGAAATTTTCTTACCAATAATATTAAGTAAAATATTTCACCATGGAATACATCTACTTCATAATACTAAACTAGAATTTGGCAAAATTGGATAAAGTTGAGATTGAGCGACGAAATGTAAGGATAATTTTGAAAATGGCATGCTTCATGGGTGTGAAAATGAATCCAAAATGTATCTTTTGTTTGTTTTTTTGTTTCTTCGACTCACCAAGTGTGGCATGAAACCAATATCATGGTTGAGATAATGGAGGTTATCGTTGGAACATGACCATGTGCTGCGAGGGATATAAAATGAGGGCATCGTCACCAGATTGATAAGGATGGGAATAATGTTTGAAATTTGAAGGGATTATAATATGTCTTTTTAACAACAATTTGATTTTATCTAATTATTTTTTCCATTTGAAGGGATTATGAATAATATTATCTAATATTATCTAATTATTTTTGGCATTTGAATGGATTATCATCAATATTATTGACACTAGTGATATTATTTCATTTGAGCCTACCCATGATGTTCATGTCTTTTTGATTTTCTTTACCTCTCATGTTACTACGCGCAATGGTGGGTTTGCAAGTTGTATCGTACGTCTGTAACCCAAAACTAGTTATACTAATTATACTAGTTTCTTCACGTGTTATACTAGTTTTATCTTTATATATAAATCCCATATCATGCATAGTATCAGATCTTTTATTAATTTCAAATGAATAATAAGTTTTTTTGGTGGCCTCATTCCCCTTGTTGTAAAGTCGTTTGCTTTATTTTTCTATTTACACACAATTATCATATCATGTTTAGTATGAAATATTTTGTTAATTTAAAATGAATAATGGATTTATTTTCGAGATTTCAAATATTATTTATCTCAAAATCCTTCATAAATCATTTGATTATGCAAAGTGAATTTCTAGATAATTTTTACATTTGTTTATATTAGCATTAGCCCTAAATATATGATAGCTTCAAGGAGATTAAATCTCTTCAAGTAGAAAAATTATGATAGCTTAAGGAGATCAAATCTCTCCAGGTACAAAAAATTTTTACAACAAAAAAGTTGGAAAGAGGCTATACAATGATTTAAGGTTTATGCTTCAAAATATTTTATCCATATTTTATTGGTTAATGCTAAACTAATAGTGATAAACAACAACTTTATTGCTAGAGTTTTCCCTCGGCAAAGACTAAGTTATTAGGTGACCATATCTATATTTAATCAATAACAATATAAGTCCCACTTTAGTAGGGATTAATAATGATTCAGTGACCATATTTAAATTTAATTAAGCACATAAAAGCTTAATACTTAAAATAAACTTACAATATAAAAAAATTCTATACAATAGATATTCACCCACACATTAACATTGATATTATTAAATTGTAAATAGGTTTTGTTACAATACCATAACTTATCAATTCCACATGCCAAAAAACCATAACTCTTCACAATAAAAAATGTAAATGTAAAATATAATAGACTTTACATATTTTATTGATTTCACTGAGGGAGAATTCTGTATCATATGGATTGAGGGGGTGCAAAGGGGTGAGAGAGAAGGAGAGAGGGAGGGAGATATTGACAAAGTTGGAGGAGAGAGAGAGAGAAAGGTGGGAGAGAGGAATGCAGAGAGAGAGGAGGGGATGGAGAGAAGGAGAGAGGGAGGGAGGGATAGATTTAGGTGGAGGGGTAGAGAGGAGGGAAGAAAAAAGACATAAAGAGATAGAGGTAGAGAGAGAAGAAGTGGTAAGGAAGAGTTGGATAGATGAAGAGAGAGCGAGGGAGAGAGGAGAGGAGGAGGATAGACAAAAAGAAGGAGAGAATATATAGAGGGAGAGAATGGGAGGAAATTTAGGGGGAGCATAAATATGGAGGGGGGGAGTTAGATAAGGAGAGAGGGAGGGAGATGGTGAGGGAGTTGGAGGGTAGAAAGAGAGAAAGAGAGAGAGAGAGAGAGAGAGAGTGAGAGAGAGAGAGAGAGAGAAATGGAAGAACTAAAAAATAGAGAGATAGAGGTGGAGAAATATTGAGGGATAGAGGAGATGAGGGAAGAGAGAGAAGGAGACACATAAATTGGGAGGGTGAGGGAGAGATAGGAGGATATAGGGAGGAAGATAGCGATAGAGTTTGAGGGAAGACAGAGAGAGAGAGAGAGAGAGAGAGAGAGGGATGGGGGTGAGTGACACATGGAGGTGGGAGATAAAGGGAGAGAGAAGAATGAAAAGAGAGAGAACTTGAGAAAGAGAGGAGGGGAGAGAGAGGGAGAGAGATGGCTTTGCTAGGGGAGGTTGGAGAGAAAGGGAGAGAGAGGAAGCAAAAGAGAGAGGACTTGATAAAGAGAGGAGGAGAGAGGGAGGGAGAGAGATGGAGTTGTTAGGGTAGAGACATAGGGAGGAAGAAATACATAAAGAGATAAAGGTGGAGAGATAGATAGGGAATGAGAAGGGAAAGTTGGAGAGAGAGTGAGGAAGATAAAATATGGAGAAGGAAGAGAGGGAGAGAGAGAAGGATAGAAGGAGATTGTTAAAAGTGATATTATTTAACTCGAGATAGCCATGACTATGATTTGGTTTTTCCTTATCTCTAATCTTGCTACCTGTGGTTGTGGTCTATCATGTTATACTCATAACATGTGGTATTGTGTTATACCTATAACCAACTCTTATAGCCCATAACAAATCCGAAGCAGAAGTTGATTCTTCGATACTCTAAAAAACATGCTCATGATTCTTGAAAAAGAGATTACCTTTAACATATATGCCCATAGGGTATCATGGAAATTTCCATTCACAGTTGCTTATGGGTAGGAAAATTGTAATTAGGCATTGCAACCTCCCTTTCTTTGCACCACCCTATTATGAAACTAGCTCACAGAAAGATAGAAAAGAAAGATAAACGCCTTAGAATTCATCCTCTTCAAGGAGGAACCCTCCTTTACATTAAACAAATGAACAATTCTTGTATCATACAAATGATAAGACCTTATTTCTATATATAGGAGTTTCAGGGGTCAAAATATAATTAGAGTTGATAGAACAATAAAATGTAAGGGCACAATAATAACAATATAGAGACTACATGGGCAGAACAATATAATAAGGGGGTTGCACTAATAACAATAAGGGATTATACTATTAGTATAGGGGCTTAACATGCCCCTCTCCTTCAAAAACTATTGTCCTCAATGCTTGAGTATTTATTGGTGCTTCCATATAAAATTCTCGTCCTCCCATGTGGAATCTCCAACGGCTAAGTTCTTCCACTTGATGAGATACTTTGAAATTGATCAATTTTGTAGATGTCGGGTTCTTATTTCTATGGCTGCTCCAGGTTCCAATATGATTTTTCCTTCCTTATCAAGTTATGAGAATATTGTTTGAACTAGGATCTTCTCATTATGTAAGGTTGCCATTTCTTAAGTGCATGTATTCTTGCCAACATTTCCTTCTCATAAGTAGCATTGAGTAAATACTTTCCTTTGACTGGATGACTCTCGAAAGAAATGGGTCTTTATTCTTGCATTAAAACATCACCAACTCCATTTCTTGATTCATCATATTCCACAATAAAGGTTTTTTTGAAGTTTGACGTAGCTAAGACTGGTGCTTGGCACATTTCCTCTTTAAGATGTTCAAAGGCCTTCACTACTTCTAGATTCCATGAAAATGCATCTTTCTTCAATAATTTTGTTTTCAAAATGAAGTGTCTTCATTCTTATTTGATGATATCCTAAACAAAGATCCAACTTGTTGAAGTAAATTAATCCATGCAATTCATCCAATAATTCATCAATGAGAGGAATGAGAAATTTATCTTTAATAGTGAGTTTGTTGATGATCCGGGTCTGGGTGTGACAAAGGACCCTTCCAAGACCTTTTACTTTCATGATGTGTTAAATTGCATCTTTAAAAGAACATTAATGAATACATCTGCATGTTGTAAAGAAGAGGAACATGACAATCATTAGAACATGAAATAACAAGATGTTGAAAATGGAGTTCGTTTAGGAGGGACTACATCTCTAGGCCCTGATTTCAAGATGGTGTAGGTCGCTGCATTAAGTGTTTTCAATAGTGATGATGTACATAAGAGGTTACATCTCTATCATACAAGGAAAATTCCCTCACGCAGGAGTGGCACCAAGAGAAGTTCCGCTACAAGAACTCTTAGTCAGAAGGACTCCTATCAGGATGATACAAACGCATGCATGATGATAATGATCATCGTGCCAACATGGCACAATAGGGATTTCAATGCAATCATACATGGCGACAACATGAGAATCCCATGAACATAATGACAAAGGGATCTCAAACAAAACATGATGAATCATGGCAACAAGTAGATCACACAGATGATTCTACATCACATAAAGTAGGAATCATGAAAGTAAGTAAGAAAACAGGATCCCACATCAAACATCAAATAGGGATCTGTGCAGCACAATGGATAGAAAAAGAAGTACATGAATACAGTGCATATACCTCATGGCCAGGGGCCATCTGAAGAAGTGGATGTCAAATTGTTGAATGTGTTCGTGCCATCAATCTCACAACATCAAATCGCATAAAAATGGTTGCTCACAAATGAATTCTGACACCTGCACTCCACTTAGAAAACTGGCTAAAGAATAGAATGAAAAAATGAAAAATATCAATGCACCATCATATTTGTGGCATCGAATAGTGTAAAAACGATTGTCGAATCTCAAAATTTTGAGAATTTAAGAATCTGGGGCTTAAGGAATCTTTTAGATTCCCACTAAATTCCTCAAAGATTCCCTCCTTCGCGTCACCTACAAATTCGTTGCTTAGATTAGCAAACTGACTATGACATTGGGTTCGTTGTGGAATTTTGGCAAAAATGAGTATGAAGTTGGCTGCATTCTAACTCTGGCGAATTCCAGCCTCCAAGGAATATCAAAGATTCCCTCAACATTCCGCAAGGATTCTCCTCTGTTGGGGATATACAAATATGCTGTTCAAGAGGTAAATCGAACCTCGCTATTAGGCTCAATTCGAAAATCTGAGAAAATTGACTATAAACTTGGTTATGTTTTGACGAAAATAAATTTTACCTTCCTGGAGAATATTTGGGCATCAAAGAATATTTTGCCTCCTCTGTCTTGAAATCCGTGCCCGCTCTTCGTTCCTCCATCTCCTCCCCTGCACAGGTGAAAATGAGTTTTTGTATAAATTTTTTGGCGGAGTTTACAAGAAAGTAGTTTGGTGTGTTTTTAAAATAAGAAAATGGTTGAGGGGTTGGGGATTCAAATCCTGCCCCTCCCTATTTTTTAACACTTACTGTTTTGGGTTTTATTTAAACCAAAAATTTTTTGCGGGGGGTTGGGTCGACCTTGCATTGGGTAGCCCTCCCCATAACTACGTAACCATATTTGAATTGGTATGCTTTGATGTGGTGGTACCACATTAATGTGGTACGTTGGTTTTGTTGTATGGTTTGGCATGGTACATCGTGGGGTTGCCGCATGCGCGGGGCCAGCCCTCCCGTCAGCCGTGCGTCCAACCCCCACCATCCTCTCTTTTTTAATATGTATGGATATATGGTGAGGAGAGGCGTGGGGTTGTGGGGGTGGTGGCCCACGACCTCCCTTTGTTTTTTTTATATTTTTTTTTAATATTTAACATAATAAGGAAATTTTGACAATTTCGAAATTTGGCCAAAGGACTTATTTTAACGAGGTGAAAATTTCACCCAGAATCTGACTAGAGTTGGCTAGATCCTATCCATTGGAAAAATTCAAAATCGTTGCGTCCTTAACTCTGCCCAATCAACAAAAGTCAACTAAACTTTGACTACCTCTATCTTCCTCATCCGAACTTGGATTAACAAACTATTCACACCAATGTGATCATGACGATGATATATTTAACATGAACCTAGTTTGATCATAATCCAACCAATTTTATTTTTGATCTTTAATAAGCCCTCTTTGTCTTGTGTTTGCCTCTAGAGCCACCTGGATCAATCCTCCCCATTGAGGAGCTTTTTGTCCTCCAAAAGCATGAAAAAAATCTGCAACTTTTATGTACCTTTTCTGCATCACAAGCTTCCTGAAAGGCCTCGCTTCCATCTCCTTCACCTTTGTCCTTCGAAGCCTTAAGTGATGAGCCGACACCTGCAACCTCTATGACTTGTAGTACATTGTTTTGAAAATTACATGCTTGACTTTCATGACCAACTAATGACCCAAGCGTCCCACACTTGTCACAACTTTATAACACATACTTGGTGGTCAAGTTTACATCAAGATGTACACAATACTCTAGCTACAACAACAAGGCCAACATACACTATTTTCCTTGACAAGTGATGGAAACATGACATCACTTTCAAAGTTTAAAATGAAACTCAGAATAACACCAGATATCATTGTTGCTTAACAAGTGATGGAAACACGTCATCAATTTTACATTTTGAAAAGCAACAAATGATTTACAAAAGCATGACCATGAAATGCTAACATATCTAGAAACCATTTTTCACTTACTAAGGTGAATGGGTCGCCTCCTTGTAGTGGTTTCTCTTGTCAAACAACTGCTTCATCTAGTTCATACACCAACGCTTCCTCTTTAAGGCACAACTCTGGATGGAGCCTCCAACAAGTTGCTCTTTGATGGCCACTTTTTTCACAATTACTGCAATAGGTTTTCTTCCTCCATATATTCTTAACATGTTTCTTTACCTACTGTTGGGAGGGTCTTTCATGCCTCATCCTTTTGTTTGTTGCCATTCTTCTCCAACGCTTAGAAAATGTATGGTTATGTAATCAAAAAATGGTACATGTCTTTTGATGCCATGTTTTACGTTCATCGTTAACGACATGATTATAACCAAAATGAACATTCGAATAGCAAAACTAGTTATACCTTTCCTTGCCATCTCTGGTTTAAGTATGGCGATGAGAGCTAGCCTCAGCTCTTTCCTTACAATGGAAAATGTCATGGGATGATGAGGATGTGTTCCTGTCATTCTCTTTCCTTGATGATTTTGGCAATGTCTCGGAAGAATCCAACACCTTCGAGCATTCTCCTTCAGTGTATCTCGAGCTTGCAAATTGAGGTCTCTGCACAACCTCCGATGGTTGAGTTATGCCTTGGTTATTAACACCAAGTTTTCCTTCCTCCTCATGCCTGATCCTTGTAAGGAGCCTCATGTTTGTCCCTATAATTGGGATCCCCAAATCTCCAACAGAAAGCTTACTATGTGAAGATGAAACCGAAAGGAAGTCAACATCTTTTACCTCCTCTGTCGATTTGGAAAGAAATGATGAGGGCTTCTCATCATCTGCTGTTGGTGGTTTGCTAGCTTCCTTGGCACATTCCCCAACTTCTTTTCTCACATACCCAAGTCGTGCCTGATGGGGTAATTCCTCCACTTTGATGCGATTGATAATGCCTTGGCCATTAATTCCCAAGCCTTTCCCTTCATACCCCATTTTCTTCAATAGTTTGGAGCCAATTCCTAAGGTATGATTTTCTGAAACAGTGAAATCATCATCAGGACACATAGATGAATTCAAAGAATTACATTTTGCCTCACATGGGTCACACTGCATATTTTCAAAGGCCTTTTCCTTTGCTTGCAGATGTCGTAGAAAACTATTTTTGTCCTCTTTCTCTTCATGTAGAAGCATCCTTAATTCAGTGTTATCTATTTGAAGACTTTGGTTGTTCTGCTTCAGTTCTTCTAGGGCCTCTTTCATAGCTTGCAACTGAAGCTGCAATCACTTCTCTTCCTTTGTCTCTTTTTGTAGAGTTTCATACATTATCTCTAACCTTTTGGAAATTTTGAGCATGGTCTTATACACCACTTCTTCATCCTCTGTCACCGCACGTTCCATTGTTCACGCTGCAATTCACATCCATGCAAAGATTGCTCTGATACCACTTGATCTGGGTGTGATTGTGACAAAGGACCCTTCCAAGACCTTTTACGTTTGTGATGTGTTAAATTTCATCTTTAAAAGAACGTCAATGAATACATCTGCATGATCTATAGAAGAGTAACATGACAATCTTCAGGACATGAAATAATAAGATGTTGATAACAGAGTTCATCTAGTAGGGACTATGTCTTTGGTCCCCGTGTCAAGATGGTGTAAGCCACTGCATTAAGTGTTGTCAATAGTGATGATGTAAATAATAGGTTATGTCACTATCATATAAGGAAAATTCCCTCACGCAGGAGTGGCATCAAGAGATGTTCTGCTACAGGAACTCTTAGTCAAAAGGACTCCTCTCAGTATGACACAAACTCATGCATGCTGATAATGAACATCCTGCTAACATGGCACAAAAGGGATTTCCATGTAGTCATACATGGTGACAACATCAGCATCCCATCAACATAACGACAAAGTGATCTCAAACAAAACATGATGGATCATGACAAAAAGTGCATCACATAGATGATTCCGCATCACATCAAGAAAAAATCATGAGAGCAAGTAAGAAAACAAAATCCCACATCAAACATCAAATAGGGATCTGTGTAGCACAATGCCTAGAAAAATAAGTACATGAATAAACTACATATACCTCACAGCCAGTGGCCATCTGAAGAAGTGGATGTCAAACTGCTGAAGCTATTCATGCCATCATTCTCTTGGTATCCAATCACATAAAAATGGCTGCTTGCACATGAATGCTGAAACTTGCATTCCACTTAGAAAATCTTATGAAACCAACTCAAGGAAAAGATAGAAAGATAGATGAACGCCTTAGAATTCAGCCTCTTCGAGAGGGCAACCTCCTTTACATTACATAAATGAACAATTCTTGGATAATACAAATGAAAAGACCTCCTTTTTATATATAGGAGTCTAAGGGGTCATAATATAATCGAAGCTAACATAACAATAATAATGTAAGGGCACAATAATAACAATAGTGGGCTTCTATGGGGCACAATAGTAACAATATGGGCACTACATGGGCACATCAAGATAATAAGGGGTTTGTACTAATAACAATAAGGGGTTACACTAGTTTTATAAGGGCCTAACATGCCCCTCTCCTTCAAAAAGTGTTGTCCTCAACGCTTGAGTAGTATTGATGCTTCTGTATAAAATTCTTGTCCTCCCATGTGGAATCTTCAGTGAGTACATTCTTCCAGTTGATGAGATACTCTGAAATTGATCGATTTTGTAGCTATTGGGTTCTTGTTTCTGTGACCGCTCCAAGTTCCAATATGATTTTTCCTTCCTCTTCAATTTCTGGAAATATTGTTTGAATTGGGATTTTTTGCAACTTTTGAATAAGTGGCCATACTTCTTCATCCTTCTTCCATTCATCCCTTACTTTGTTTATCCAGTATGGTTTCATAATAGAAATAGCACAAAACAATGCTTCCACATCCTCATCCTTTCTTGAGAGTGCATCTGCAACAAAATTTTTCTTCCATTTTCTATAGATGATGTCAAAGTCATAACCCAACATATTTGTGACACATTTCTTCTATTCTTCTAAAGATAATAGTTGTTCTAAAAATTATTTAAGACTATCATGATCCATTTTTACCTTGAAGTGCCTTCCCATTCAGTAAGGTCGTCATTTCTTAAGTGCATGTAGTATTTCCAACACTTCCTTCTAATAAATAGCTTGCTTGAGATGTAACAGTAAAAATACCCAATCACCTACATCAAAAAAAATTTCTCTACGATGTTGATCTACCTGTTGTTTCATTCGATTTTTCACCAAAGTGGCGTTATCCTTTAAAAGTTGGAGAACTTCTTGTTGATGCTCGATGTGATATTTCACTGCTTGAACCTTTTTCTTCTTGATATGTCCTTCTATCTTTAGAGTTTGAGGAGTGGTAATTCTTGCCAATGCTTTACAAGATATGGTCTGATTCATTTCTTCTTTCTCTAGGGTTGGGTCTTGGTGTATATCCTCTTCTTTTGATGTTTCTTGATCCTTTTCTTCCTCCTATTCATACTCTATGTAAAATAATTTCTTCTTATGAACTTTAGTGCATTTTCTATCACAATTGTAACAAAGCCATTTTTCTCTTTTTTCCTCCAATTGTTGTGGTGTAACTCTTGTAGGTTGTGGAAGGCTAGAAGAAACAACACTTCCATCTTTATAGTTGTGAGGGGTAGACTTCCTTGTTGCCATAATTTTACATTCCACTATGTAAGAAAGCCCTTTTACTCTTTCCAATTGTTGTGGTTTTGCTCTAAAGAAGGCGTTGCTCTTTGTATCCTCATAATGTGCTATCATTTCCTCCGTGAAAATTGACCATGTAACAAGTTGTTTACATGAACAAAGCCCTTCATACCATAAAAATTGATCTAGTTCTAAATATGAAGATGCAATACATACCTTGTGTAACAGTGGTACACCATGTAGATCAAAATATTGCTCCATCTGAAGTATCCAATTTACTGGATCCTTGCCATCAAACTTCCTCATCTTGCGTTTTCTTGATTTTAGGAGCTCGATCTTGCACTGACTGTAACTTTATACTTTCAGATATTTAAGTTCTGAAATTGTGACCTGCAGTAACCCTTTGTGTCCTCTTTTTAATGCCACCAGTCTGATCCAAATTGGATTCTCCAAGGAGGAGTTATGCCAAATCTCCCATAGTGACCTGATTATAGACTAGTTCAATAGAGTAAAATTGTACGACGTGCCACGTGTCTCTGTTTCAACCTTTGGCTCTCAAAAATATATACAAGAAACTATAGTCCGTCCTCTTTCTGTACCTTCTTATTTCAATCTAATGCTCAGAGAGAAAGTTATGATGATTTTCCCTAGGTCACCTATTTGGAATGTAATTCGAGAGTCTGCAAAAATACCAACTTCCTCAGATCATATCTCCGCAAATATAGCGCAAAAGCTCTGAAATTTGGACCCGAGGTTCAACGTGATTTCTTCTCAAATGGGTTTTTTTTTCCACTTCTGAAACATCGGAGAAAAATAGTTATAGTGAAAATGCCACAATGACCTATTTGGAGCAGCGAAACCCTAGAATCCAAAGCCCTGATACCAAATGTTATGAAACCAGCTCAAGAAAAAGATAGCAAGATAGATCAACGCCTTAGAATTCATCCTCTTCGAAGGGGCAACCTCCTTTACATTACATAAATGAACAATTCTTGGATGATACAAATGAGAAGACCTCCTTTCTATATATAGGAATCTAAGGGGTCATAATATAATCAGAGCCGACATAACGATAATAATGTAAGGGCACAATAATAACAATAGTTGGCTTCTATGCGGCACAATAGTAACAATATGGGCACTACATGGGTACATCAATATAATAAGGGGGTTGTACTAATAACAATAAGGGGTTACACTAGTAATATAAGGGCCTAACAGAAATCTAGCTAAATAATTTAATGAGCAAATGAAAAATTTGAACGCACCATCAAATTTGTGGTGTCGAATAATGCAAAAACTACTGTCGAATTTTTGAATTCTCAGAATTTGAGAATATGGGCTCAAGGAATATTTTAGATTCCCCCTATATTCCTTAAATATTCCCTCCTTCATGTCACCTACAAATATGCCGCTTAGATTAGGAAACTGACTGCGTCGTTGGGTTCCTTGTGGAATTCTAAGAAAAATGAGTGTGAAGTTGGCTGCATTTTGACTCTGACAAATTCCAGCCTCCAAGGAATCTTGAAGATTCCCTCAAGATTCCTCAAAGATTCTTCTCTACTGGGAATATGCAAATCTATCGCTGAAAAGGTTAATCCAACCTCGCCATCACGTTCCCTACAAAAATATGAGAAAATTGATTATAAACTTAGTTATGTTCTGACAAAAAGAATTTTTACCTCCCTAGAGAATCTTTAGGCATTAAAGAATATTTTGCCTCCTCTGTCTCGAAATCCATGCCCACTTCTAGCTCCTCCATCTCCTCCCCTAGACTGTTGTAAATGAGTGTTTATATAAATTTGCTGGCGAAGTTTACAAGAAAGTAGTTTGGTGTGTTGGTAAAATAAGGAAATGGTTGAGGGGTAGGGGATCAAATCCCACCCCTCCCTATTTTTTAACAGTTATTGTTTTGGATTTTATTTAAACAGAAAAGTGTTTACATGAGGGGGGTCGGGTCTGCATGGTACGGCCTACCCCATACCTTTGTATCCATATTTGAATTTGCACACTTTGGTGTGGTGGTACCACATTAAGGTGGTACGCTGGTTTTGTTGTATGGTTTGGCATGGTACATCGTGGGGCCTCTGTGTGGGCAGGACTGGCCCTCCCATCAGCCATGGGTTCAACCCACATTGACCTCTCTTATTTAGTACATATGGATATATGTTGGGGAGAGGCATGGGGTGGTGGTGGTGGTGGCCAACCACCTCCATTTTTTTTATATATATATATTTTTAATCTTTAACATAATAAGGAAATTTTGAAATTTGGTCGAAGGAGTCATTTTAACGAGCAAAAAATTTCACGAAGAATCTAGCCAGAGTTGGCCGGATTCCATCCGCCAGAAAAAGTCCAAATCGCTGCCTCCTTAACTCTGCCTAGTCAGCAAAAGTCAACTGAACTTTGACTACCTCTACCTTCCTCATCCAAACTCGGATTGACGAACCATTTCCACCATCGTGATCATGGCAATGAGATCTTAAAAATGAACCTAGTTCGAGCATAATCCAACCACTTTCATTTTCTGAGCTTTCATAAGCCCTCTTTGTCCTGTGTGTCTATAGAGCCACCTAGATCAATTGAGATCTCTATAATCTAGACACATGCGCCATGACCCATTCTTCTTGTGCATCAATACTACTAGAGCAGAGAGAGAACTTTGACTAGGTTGAATTATAACAACCTCTAACATTTCTGCAACCATACGCTAAATTTCACTCTTTGGGGCATAGGGATATATATAAGGCCTCTTGTTTGGAGCAACAATTCTTGGAATCAAATGAATAGAATGACGATGATCACAAATAGGTCGGAGGCCTTTGGGAGTCTCAAATACCTTAGAGTGATTGTCCAATACGTTTTGGAGATCTAGAGAAATAGATGATTTTGATGTGGGAACCTCTAGCAAACATAATTACACAATTACGCCTCATTTTTATTTCTTTAGAAGATTTGTCATTCCATTACAGCTGATTATCTTTCCCGATTTCCCTATGATACCGCTTAAATCAACTTCCTTTCCTTCCAAAGAAAATTCCATGAAAAGTTATTGAAAATTAAAAGCTATTGTACCCAAGGATTGTAGCCATTGGACTCCTAGTACAACATTAGCACCACCAATTGGAATGGAAAGCATTGAGCTATTCGATACATATTCTCAGATCGATAGCTTGACATTATGGCACTTTCAAGAAAAATTTGTGGTCCCTCCACTTGCAACCATCACTTGACACTCTGGTGTTGGATATAGGAAGCAATTCAATTCCTTGGCTATCTTACAATGAGTAAAAATATGGGTATTGCCCGAACCAATCAACATTGTTACCTTTTTCTTCTTGATATGTCCTTCTATCTTGACAATTTTAGGAGTGGTAATTCATGTAGGTTTTAACCCTGTACAGAAATTACCTACATAGGAATTCTAAAACATAGAAAATAAACAATGCGAGTGCATAACACATAAAACACATATACATAGAGATTTTCCCCTCAATCCTGAAACTGGGACTACCAACTTGATTTTTCATTATTATCCTTTCAATGTTACAATACATATTTGTACATTCCGAAGCATCCAATATCATGGACCAAAAACCATCATGTCTAAAACCATCGTGTCCAAAACCATGTGCGAAAACCATGCACAAAACATAGGTAGGTCCACCCAACCTAATATAGGTCCAAAAATAAAATTTTCCAGGGTGCTACCCCAAAACCCATAGAGGGGGGCTTCCCACACTCCTCAAACCCCTTCTGGTGCCCCCCCCCCCCCCCACGCTACGCAATCAGGGCAATGAAGGGGGGACTTCTCCCCCCCTCAACTCCCTAGTTAACTACATGGGCTAATCATAGAAAGAATATAATACAACCCAACATTCTCCCACTTGTTGTTTTCTTTCCACAGGGGGCCACAAGAGAGCTTAGTCATTTAACCAGCCCTGCAATGCCCATTGTTTCTCTAAACCAAGAGAAGTTCTCAGAGCTTAGATATTTTGTGAATGCATCTATAGTATTCTTCAAAGTGTCCACCTTTACCAGCAACACCATTTTGACTTCTATCATATCCCTCAGAAAGTGATACTTAACATCAATGTGCTTTGTATTTGAATGATATGCAAGGTTCTTTAACAAGAAAATTACACTTTGGCTATCACAGTCTACCTTTATAGCTCCCTATACTAACCCCATACCTGAACACAACCTCTACAACCAAACTGCTTTCTTGCTTCCATGAGTGGCTGCCATGTATTCTGTCTCTGTAGTTGAGAGTGCCACTACAGATTGTTTCTTACTCATCAAACTGACTGCACCTCTACATAGATTAAACATATACCCACTTGTAGATCTCCTCTGATCCAGATCTCCAGCCTAGTCTACATCAACAAAGCCACAAATATCCAACACTTTGTCCAATCCTGGTCTTCCTTGGTAGCACAAACCATAATCACTACTACCATGTAAATACGTGAAAAATGGCTTCATTGTTGTCTAGTTCTCCTTCCCTGGATTTGACGTAAGCCTGCTCAATACTCCCACTGCATGTGCAATGTCTGGTCTAGTACAGACCATTGCATACATCAGGCTACCGACTGCAGTTGCATATGGAACATGGGACATGTCCTCTTCCTCTTCTTGTGTCTTGGGACACTGATTAGCAGATAACCTCACACCTACAGGAATAGGAACTTTCACTGGTTTACTATCTTGCATATTAAACCTTTGCAGTATTATCTCTACATACTTCCTCTAGAATAAGCAGAGCTTCGTCTTTGCCTGATCTCTTTTAATTTCCATGTCGAAAATATAGTTTGCAACACCAAGATATTTCATGTCGAATTTGGAGGGCAATTGGGTCTTTAAATCCTGGATAATTTCTTTGTCATTTGCAACCAATAACATATCATCCACATACAAGACCAGATAAATAACATGGTCACCAATTAATTTAATATACACACAGTGATCTGCTTTGCTTCTAGTGAAGCCAAGTCACCATATAAATGTATCAAATTTCTGATACCACACCCTTGGTGACTGTTTTAACCCATAGAGATACTTCTTTAATTTGCATACCATTTCTTTCTTACCCTTCACTGCAAAACCTTTAGGTTGCTTCATGTAGATCTCCTCTTCCATATCCCCATAAAGAAATGTTGACTTCACATCCATCTGTTCTACCTCAAAATCAAAAGCAACAACAACAGATAAAAGTAATATGATACAAGCTACCTTGGCAACAGGAGAAAAAATATCACAAAAATAAATTCCCAGCACTTGGGAATAACCTTTTGCTACCAACAGAGCTTTGTATTTCTCCACCTTTCCTTTTGCATTCTTCTTCTTTTTGAACACCCATTTGATGCCAATGGGTTTCCTTCTAGCCAACAGGTCCACTAGATCCCAAGCCTCATTTTAGTGAAAATATGCCATTTCATCAACCATGGCCTCTTTCCTAAGTTTTCCATCCTTTGAATATACTGCTTCCTTCACAGTTCTAGGATCATCATCAGTAACAGATAAAGAAAAATTTGAACAGAAAGCATATGGACTATACCTTTCCAGCTACCTTATTTCTCGAACTGATCTTCTCACACTCAGATTTTGTGGCTCTTCATCTTCTAATTCCTCCTCTGTTGTAGAATATGGTTCCTCCTCCTTAAGCTAAAACTCTATCTTCTCAGGTTACATTGGTTGGACTTCATTTTTAATAACATCTTCCACCTCTTTGAACACCACATCTCAGCTGTAAACAACCTTCCTTGTTACCGGGTTCCAAAGCTTATAACCCTTTAAACCATCCTTATACCCAATAAATATGCACTTTTCATATTTACTATCCAACTTGGTTCTTTTCTCCTTTGGAACATGTACATATGCATCACGTTCAAATACCCTCAGATGTGAAAGAGAGGGTTTCTTACCCATCCATACCGCTTGTGGAGTGTTATCCTCCAACACTGATGAAGGTGATCTATTGACCAAGTAACATGTTGTCTCCATCGCCGCTACCCAGAATTCATGTCCTAACCCAACACCACTGAGCATGCTTCTTTCCCCTTCCATCAACGTCTTTTTCATTCTTTTCGTAACTCCATTTTGCTCAGGTGTGTATGGATTAGTCTTCTACCATGCTATACCACACTTCTTATAGAATTCTTAAAATTCATTGCTACAAAACTCTCCACCATTATCTGTCCTCAACATCTTTATCTTCTTCTCTGTCTGGTTTTCCACGAGACTCTTACATTCTTTAAACTTGTCAAAGACTTTAGATTTCTTCTTAAGGAAATATATCCATGTATTCCTTGAGAAGTCATCTATAAATGATAAATAGTACATAGACTTACCCACTGATGGAACGTTCACATGTCCAAACACATCACTGTGCACAAGTTCTAATATATGTTTCGCCCTCTTACCACTAGAGGGGAAACTCACCTGATTCTGCTTCCCATATGCATAATTTTCACAGAAATCAAAATCCAGAGAGCTATTACATATACCTTCTACCATACCTTTACCATGAAGTATTCAAAGGCCTTTCTCTCCAATATGTTGAAGCCTTTGATGCCACAACACGGTCTTCTCTCCAAAGACCACTAGATTTTCTGCTCCACTTTAAGGAACCTCAGAAGTATTACACCCATCAATAACACTTCTACCTTGTAGCTTGTACAGAGTTCCAATCTAAACTCCCCACATCAATACTAGTTCTCCCCAAACCATTTTGTAGGTATCCTTCTCAAACACTGTTTTTACACTTGCATCATCCAACATGCTTATAGAAATCAGATTTCTGGCCAATGCAGGAATGTGCAGAACACCTAGAAGTGTTCTAACCCTTCCACCTTGTAACTTCAACTTTACTTTTCCGTGACCAATGATTCTAGCCTTCTTGTCATCCCTAAAGAAGACATCACCACCATCATATTACTTATACTCACAGAACCACTCTCTATGGGGAGAGAAGTAAAAGGATGCACCTGAGTCAATCAACCATGCCTCATGATCTACATGTGCACTTGAAGAAGCCAAGTACACATCCCCACCTTCATCTGAAGTGGTTTTTGCCTTTGCAGAAGGAGAATCATCAGATCCCTTTCCTTTATCAGGAGCTTTATATTTAGAATCCCTTTTGTAGTGCCATTCCTTTTCAGATTTCCATCACACCACCTTTACAGGTTTTCCTGGACATTTAGATCTCCATCTAGATTTAGATCTCCCACTCCATGACTATTTTTTTTCTATTCTGGGACCATCCTCGTACAGACAAGCCATCACCATTCTTGCTCTCCATATTTTTCGATCTCATCACCTCCGTCAGTAAGGATGAGACTATTTCATCAAATTGCAATGCAGTTACATTGCTACCTATTGCAATAACCAGACTATCCCATGAATTTGGTAGAGAAAACAAAAACTAATGCACTTATCTTCATTTTAAATTTTAATATCAATAGATAATAACTGACTTACCACAATATTAAATTCATTTAGATGTTCTGTCATTGAGTCTCCATCTTTCATCCTCAAGTTATACATATTTTTTTGTAGGAACAATTTATTCACTAGAGACTTAGATTGGTACAAAGTCTCTAACTTTTCCCACAAATCTTGTGCCGTAGCTTCCCTTGAAACATTTAGTAATACTGAATCTGAGACACACAATCATATTATGCTCTTAGCCTTCCAATCCAACTTCTTCCATGCTCCATCAGACACTCTAGTTGGTTTAGTACCTAGATCTACCGCGACCCACTAATCTTTATCCACCAATAGATCCTCCATATTGAGTTTCCATAACTCGAAACTCTGACCATTAAATTTCTCGATATCTATCTTTCCACTACTCACCATCTTCTTTCACCACCAAAATCAATCCCCCAGATCTCCCACTGAACAAGGTCTACCACAGGCCCAAGTGAAACCCTTCAGCAACAAAGACATCCCCTTGAAGCCAAAACAACTCTAATACCAAATGTATGTTTTAAACCTGTACAGAAATTACCTGCATACGAATTCTAAAACACAGAAAATAAACAATGTGAGAGCATAACACATGAAACACATATATACAGATATTTTCCCCGGGATCCAAAAACCGGGACTACCAGCTTTATTTTTCATTATTATCCTTTCAATGTTACAATACATATTTATAAATGCCGAAGCATCCAATACCATAAGCCGAAAACCATCACGTCCAAAACCATGGAGTGAAAACCATCGCATCCAAAACCATGTGTGAAAACCATGCAAAAACCATAGGTAGGTCCGCCCAACATAATATAGGGTCCAAAAACAAAATTTTCCTGTGCACTACCCCAGACCCCATAGAAGGGGGCTGCCTCCACCCCTCAAACCCCCTATGACCCCTCGATACGCAATCAACACAATGAAGGGGGGGGGACTTCATCCCCCCTCTAACCCCCGAGTTAACTATGTGGGATAGTTGTGGAAAGAATATAACACAACCCAACAATTCCATCTAATGCATTACAAGATATTTTTGGATTCATTTCTTTTTTATTGATGTGATCTTTTACTTCTTGAACCTTTTTCTTCTTGATATGTCCTTTTACCTTGAGAGTTTGAGGAGTGGTAATCCTTGCCAATGCTTTACAGGATATCATCAAATTCATTTCTTCTTTCTCTGGGGTTGGTTCGTCATGTATATTCTCTTCTTTTGATTTTCTTGATCCTTTTCTTCCTCCTCTTCACAATCTATGTAAAATAATTTCTTCTCAACACCCTTATGACCTTTAGTGTATTTTCTATTACAAATGTAACAAATCCATTTTTAACATTTTTCTTCCAATTGTTGTGTTGCAAACCTTGTAGGTTACGTAAGGCTAGGAGAAAAAAAACTTCAATATTTATAGTTTTGAGTGGCGGGATTCCTTGTTTCCATAATTCCACTTTTAATTTTTATTGCCAACCTGAATGCCTTCTCCAATGAATCAAGTCCCCAAATACGAACCTCATGTTGAATGTTATCCTTTAATGTCCCTATGAATACATCAATCCTTTGCTTCCTTTGAATATCATTTACCCTTATATTTAATTTTTGAAATTCCTCAATGTGCTCTACCAATGAACACTTCTGTTTGAGATTTTTCAATTGGCTAAAGAAGGTGTTTCTCTTTGTATCCTCATAATGTGCTATCATTTCCTCCATGAAAATTGACCATGTGACAAGTGGCTTATGAGAATAGAGCCCTTCATACCATAAAATTTTATTCAGTTCTGAATATAAGGATGCAATACATAGCTTTTGTAATAGTTTCACCTCATGTATATCAAAATATTGCTTCATTTGTAGTATCCAATTTACCAGATCCTTTCCATCAAACTTCCTAGTATCACTTTTTGATGTTTTTAGGAGATTGATTTTGAAATAATCGTAACTCTGTAATTTCAAAACTTTAAGTTCTGAAGTTTCAATTTGTGATATCCCTCTAAGTCCTCTTTCTAACCCCTCAAGTCTAATCGCAATTGGATTCCTGGAGAAAGAGTTATGTCCACTCTCCTGCAATGACTTAATTGTAGAACGGTTTAGTAGAGGGAACTTCTACGAGGCGCCGTGTGTCATTGTTTCAACCTTAGGTTCTGAAAATGATACCCAACAAGCTACAATACACCTTGTTTTTGTCACGTTTTATGAAATTTGATTCAGATGCTCAGAGAGAGAGTTATAAAGATTTTCCCAAGGCCACCTTTTTCGGATGTAATTCGGGAGCCTGCAAAAACCCTAAATTTCTCGAATGATATCTCTGAAAATATAGTGAAAAAAGATCTAAAATTCAGGCCCGAGCTTTCCCAAGAGTTTCACTCAAACAGGTTTTAATTTCAAAATCTAAAACTTCGTAGAAAAAATTAGAGTGAAAATTCTATGATGACATGTTTTAGATGGAATTCTAGAGTTTGCAAAAAGCCTAACTTCCTCTCATCATATATCCGAAGATATACGAGACAAGCTCTGAGATTTAGATCTGCATTTTAGTGAAATTTCTACTCAAATTGGTTTTATTTTTAGATTCTGAAAAGTCGCAAAAAAATAGTTATAGAAAAAATTCCGCAATGACCTGTTTGGAGCAGTGAAACCCTAGAATCCAAAGCTTCGATACCAAATGTTATGAAACTAGCTCACAAAAAGATAGAAAAGAAAGATAAGAACCTTAGAATTCAGACTCTTCGAGGGGGAAACCTCCTTTACATTACACAAATGAACAATTCTTGGATGATACAAGTGAGAATATCTTCTTTCTATATATATGAGTCTAAGGGGTCATAATGTAATCAAAGTCGACATAACAATAATAATGTAAGGGCACAATAATAAAAATAGTAGGATTCTATGGGGCACAATATTAATATTATGGGGACTACATGTGCGCGAAAATAAAATAATGGGGTTGCAGTAATAACAGTAATAGATTACACTAGTAGTATAGGGACCTAACACACCCACCTTACTCACGTGGGTAAATCTATCTCACATTATTGCAACAGTGCCATCAGTGCTAAGGTTAAATACAATGACTAGTGTTCCATCCACTATGAGTAATACAAATGATTTTAGTATCCAATATACTACAATAGGGTGCAATACCAAATGAATCTAATAAAACTTGAAGGAAGCTCTTTTGTTTCTAGCTTATTGCTTGCTTGATAATGTATTTGTATCTATATTTTTTCATGAATATTCTGAATTGTTATAGTTTGAAAGTTGGTCTACAATGTATGTGGGCTTAATGTACATTTTCACTATATGATTGATTTATAACTTCATAGGAGTCATCATCATCAATTCGTTGTGGCCATGTTTTATAGAATTTTTTGTATTTCAAACACTTTTTATTCTTTTATTTTTACTATGTCCAAGGTATTTACATCCTTTTCATAACTAAACAAACTATTGGGCAATCATCTATTTTGTTTAAATGGCTCAGTTTCTTTTGTTTTGATCGTATGAAAACCAATTTTCAATGATTTTGAGGTGTAGATAAGTTTATCTGGGTGGGGTTTAGTCAATCTAGTGTTCAAACCTCGTAAGGAGGGTTGAATATAACTTAGCTTAGGTAATGTTTTTTATTTTGTTAATTTCTCCTTGACTTGTTGCCAACGCCATTGTAATATTGTAAAATACCTCAAAGTTAACTTTCAGATTGAACTCTCTATTTATTTTCTTGACTCCTCTTATCTTTACACAAAAATCCCATATCATGCACAGTATCATATATTTTGTTAATTTAAAATGAATAATATATTTTTTTTGGAGATCTATGATATTATCCACCTCATTCTTCCAATTGAAAAGTTATTTCATTTAGTTTTATTTTTAGTATGAGATATTTTGTTAATTTAAAATGAATAATGAATTTTTTTGGAGAATACAAATCTTATCCCCCTAATGAGTGTTGCAAATTCAATTGATTATGCAAGGTGACTTTTTCTAGAGCATTTTTATATTAAGTATATGTTTAGATTCATGTTAGCTTAAATCTATGATAGTGTCAAAGAGATCAAATCTCTCAAAGTAGAAAACTCTTTTACATCGCAAAACTTTCAAAAAAGTTGTAGATCCATGTGAGGTTTACATTTCAAAGTATTTTTTTGATTAAGCATAAAAATTGATCTAGGAATCATCAAAGAGGGATAAAAATTGTTGAGATGTTGTTGGATCATGTGAAAAACCAGAGATTTGTGACACAGTGGCCAACAAAGAATCACTTAGCATCATTCCTTTCGGAAACACCCACAGAGTGACTGAAGTCTCACTCGAGACATTAATGGGTGAAGGTGAGAACCAGGTTTCTACATTTTGATAGGATTGTCTTGATATTACAGTCCATGGCTTATATCTAACACATTCTACAATAGATCATTGCTACTGTGGTTTGTGCATAGTGATGAGCGTCTAAATTAGAAATAAATTAAGGCCCATGTCTCTAAATTTATCATAAACTAAGGCCCATATGACCATCCTTCAGCACATTAAACCTCTCTTTTTGCATTAGATAATGTATTTTTAACTTTAATACATTCATTAGGAAGGTTTATGCATAATTTCATACTTATGCCTAATATTATTTAATTTTGTGGAATATTGTGAGAATATTGTCCAGATTATGAAGATTTGGAGGGTGAGATAATTTAGGGACATGCTCCCTACTATAGGAGGATCAATATTAAATACTAAATGAATGATATATTCTTGAATTATGGAACAAATTGCGGAGCTCTAATGATTAAGAAAATATAGGAATGTGTTCCTTGCCATTTAATGCAGATTCCTAGTATTAGGAGCTAGATCCTCTAATCAAGGGATTTTGGTGGGGAAATCTTGATCCTTTCATGGGGAATGATTGATAATAATTCTATATAGGTACCAAGTGAATTTTACCTCTAGGTGTAGATTTTTATTAGCCTTCTTGTGGAGAGAACTCGTCTTTTTGCAGCGCCATTGCAATTATTGCAGGGATGTAAATGTATTAATAGAAATAATGAAGATTGGTGACATGTTCAGCTTCTAGATCTTGGTATCCTTCATAGGAATCTGATTTTCCTTGGGGTTTTCCATCCCAGGTACCTCATATCCCATTTGTATCATTTTCTTTTCTTCTTTTCATTGCTTATTCACATGCATCTCTTGTTCTTGTTTCTTTCTATTTCTGCATTTAGTATTAATGATTTCTTGTTGTAGGATTGGGTCAAATGGTTGATGTAAGTTATTTTTCAGGATAAAAAGCATAATTTCATGCTTGGAAAATATTTGGAATGTCATAGTAATCGTTGAGCTACTTCGATTAGTTTGCTTATTCCCAAATTTAGATTTCTCAAACTCCTTTGTGGCAAAGAATAGTAAACTTTTGTTATTTTTTAGAGCATGCTAACGAGCTTCAATACAGTTTTTTCCACTTGCATTAGATTCCAAAAGCATCTAGTTAATAAAAGAAATTACCCCATTTCATTTTCACTTGATTAGGTTAGGCATTCTATATATTTACTAGCTCAGTAATTCTTGAATTTCTAGATTTTAGACTAGTAATTTTCTAGTATTTTTTAGCTTTCGTTAGCAGAGGTATTTTTGAGTGATTCCACTTGGAATGGACACCTAAGACATCCTAGTAAATAAAAAAAATTGTCCCATCCAATTTTTTTTGATTTACTCGGCCATTCGATGAATTATAACTTCTTGTAGTAAATCTTTAACATCGTGTAGTTTCCTATAGTAGCCTTCCAACATGCATTTACTTGCCCAGATTCACCCAAGAAACTTGGTTATTGTCCCTTAGGGTTGAATCAAGACCCCTAGGATCTAAATAAATTATTTGGGAAGACTAAAGACCACTTAGGACTTGCCTCTTTAGCCATGAAAAACATTTCAACGATTTGGTTTAATGGACATATTTATGGATTGGATAATACAATGATGATTTTCTTGATTGCCACCTCCAATGAACTCTCTTAATAGATATAAACTTTGAAATGAAATTGTTTACATTTAGTTGATGATCTTTATGAAATTACAATAGGTTTCTTTCCTTGTACTTTCTTTCTTGTAATAGTTTAAGGTTTCCATTTCAAGCATTTCATTTTCCTCAATTAGTTTAGGATTTGACTTTAGTACATGCACTCCACTACATCATGACATCAGAGGAAGGACACATTGTATGCTGCACGTATATTGCTGATACCTCTTAATTTTGTAAAAAACCCAGGATGATAATTAAAGTCGGTAGCCTTAGGAGTTGCAGCATTCTTGTTGCAATATCGAGGCTCATCACTTTTTGGCGTTGTTGCTGGTGAGATGTCAAAGTATGCATTGTTTTCTTCCCTAGTTGATTCATTTATTTGTAATTTCTACAAAAAAAATAAAAAGCATTACGCATTTTGCATTGCATTAACATTCTAATTCAATTTTTTTTTCATAAAAAAAAAAAAATTTCCAACACCAACCCACTCGCCCATTTTATCACATGGTGCACTAAGAGCCACATCACCATCCACTTTTGTAGGTAAAATAAGAAGAGACGAAAAAGAATTTAGAAGAAATGGATGTAGATGATGACAATGAGGAAGATCGTCTCAGATTTCCCATTCAAGATATTGATGGTAGTGTGCAGATGAAGAAGATCACTCCATATTTTCCTCCAAAATTTCATGGTCTAAGTTCATAAGATCCGAAAACCTTTCTCTCTGAATTTGAAAGTCTTTGTAGATCTTATGGTTACTTATTAAAAATGAGCAAAAATTGAGATTATTACCAGCAACATTGAAGGATAGAGCTCTTAAATGGTTCATGAGTTTAGGGACTACTTCAATAAGATCATGGAACAATATGCAAAAGATATTTCTAGAAAAATATAAAGGTCATGATCTTAAAGAAGAAATCTTTAGAATGAATCAAAGAGAAGATGAGAGCCTTGAGGATCTAATAGAGAGGTTCATGTATAATTTTAAGAGCAAAAAACTACATCATTTAGTATCCGCCACACTAAAAACCCTCTTACGTAGAAAAATTAGTGATGAATCGATTAATATCCTTGATCTCATGGGTAGAGGTGATATATACCAATTATCATTTGAGGAAATTTTTGAAACATGCAAACACATATCAAGAGGAAGAGAAAGCGTAAGTAAATTAGCATCAAGATCAGTAAGTCAAGCTAAACATGGAAATTCTTTCGATGACTTTAGAATAGAAATTATTAACAATCTAACAAAACAAGTACAAATGTTAAGAATGCAAGATGAAGAAAAAGAAGTTGTTTATATTTGTGTTGTCCATGTAGAATCACATGATGTTAAATATTGCCCCTCATTACCAAGGTTGAAGGAAGTTTACCAAGAGGACAATTGAGCAAGTCATTTGCCAATGCAATTATTTTATGTAGCAAGGAACTTATGGTAGGCATCCACAATATCCTCCATACCCAACTCCATGTTATCCCTACCATCCACCTCCACCATAACCACAAACCCAACCACACCCATCTCAAATATCCAATTCCACTCAACTACCTGTAGCGCCATTTCCAAACTCACACATTGAAGTAGCTGAACCCACTTACAATGTTGAGGTACAACACTTCCAAACATCTCCTCTTGAGCTAAATGGTATTCACCATAGCTCAGGAAGAATATTAAAAAAAGGCGATTCTATTGATATCACTGAAGGACCACATCCAGAAGAAGAAGATTCCAATGAGAATACCAAAGGATCATGGGTTGCATTTGATGAAGAGAAGACATCAAAATAAGATATTGAGAAAGCTCTCTCATGGTTACCATCGAATCCTCCACTTGTTCAAGAGAACAATGAGAAAAAAGAGGAGGATTTGAAGGTCATGGAAGAAAAAGACATCCATGATGATCCAAATCAGCAAAGTGAACCAGGGGCATCACAACTATATTGAAATATGGTTTTAGACAGTCATTAAGTTGCAGCAACATTCTCTTCTTCAATTGTGCTTGATATTATCAAAGTTAAATCATTTTCTCTTTAAAATTAAGGTACATGTCAAAGCATGCATTTCAAGTCTACACAAGAGTTTGTATGTCATGTTGATGTGCACATGGCTCCATTGCAAGTATTCTTATACCTAAGAGTGTTTTTGTTTTTCAAGTAGAGTGGGGTAGAAAAAATAAAAATAAAAAATGAAAAATAAGAAAAATAAAATAAAAATCTCAATTGAAAACCTCCTTTGAGGTGCCTGAGATTCACTCATTGATGGGAAATCTCCATGAGACGGTCAATGGGTTGGGAAAAAAGAAAGAAAGAGAAAAATAAAATATCTTACATGAAAATTTAATTAGTAAAATTTATACTTGTTACGTATTTCAAATTTATGAATGGAATGTCAAGAAAATGTATCATGTAGATATTGAACATTTCATATCTTAAATCAATATATAATTTGTGTATATTTAAAATTTGCATAACTAAAAGTTGCACCAATGCTTCTTTTTCACATAACAAACAAGATTTTAGAAGGATACCAAAATGACAGATGAACACCACAAATGTAGAACTTTAATTTGATAATCCCAAAAACCCGAATTTCCCATTCAATAAGAAAACAATATATAGGAAATGTAGGTGAAAATGTTGAAAAACATAACCACTTGGTTCTTTCTCATATAACTTTTCTCGATGAATGAAAATAGTATATTCCTTTGTAGAAAAGTATGAGCTTTGAAATGATCCATGATAATTCTTGGGGCTTGGTTTTCAAGGAAAAGTCCAAGGTTCACTCTAAAGTAACTACGATCATCAATAACCACTAGGTGAATGTTAGTAGTCAACTAGTAAACCAACCACACTACAATTTGAAACCAAATAGGTCAAAATGAAAATTAAGTATGTTAACACAAGAGTTCAATAAGAACTTGAATTTGGTTACTTGTGCCTACTAGGGAGATATTTCCATTAATGGAAATCATAACACAAGCAACAATACAAAAAAGTATAAGTGATATGAATGATGACTTTACCAAATATGTAAGTGAAGGACTCGGAAATTTATGGTGATCATGGGAATGATAGATCTCGAAGACAACATGGTGATGTTGTTGGAGAGGGCCATATCATTGTGGAGGGATGGATTTAGTTTCTAAAAGGGTCCTAACTCAATTTACCCAGTTTGATGGGTTGTTTATCTCATATACAATGAGATTGGTTAAATTAAGCTTATCAGGTTCATGAGGGTAGGAGAGGGAGGAAAAAGAGGGATGAGAAGTTTAACAGTCATCCACAAGTAAAATATATGCTTTCATGTAAAGGTTAAATGAATTCCAGGGGGGTAATTTGATGCAAAGAAATGGTGAATTGTGCCTCCTTGAATGCACATAATGAGAATGTGTTTAAGATTTTCCATTGTGATGCTACGAGAAGAATAGGGTGTTAGCACAAGAGAAGAGCTAAACATATTGTGCATTGAGAAGAGGGACAAGAAGGCCCTTTCTAGTTATTCCTCTTTTAGATTGGAGACACAAGATTTAAGAGTGTTTATAAGGTAGTAGTAAAGATGAGATGGATTGTCAAGCATATGTTGGTTGGGGTGTTTTTGGACTGTCACAGTGGAAAAAATGATCTAATGGATAAAATGAATGCCCGCTTCCAAAAAAAATTTCAATGTTGAGGAGAAACTTGGGAGGGGTAGCTGAAGGTTCCCTAAGCTAGGTAAAGTGCTTGCAATGGATTAAAGATCAACTTCTGCTACAAAGTCTCACGATGAAGATGATTGTGCAATAAACGGACATGAAAAATTGGAACTCAATATTTAGGACTCATTACAAGGAAGCGGTTCAAATAGTCACAACTAAGTTTTGAATGGGATATAAAATTTGAATTTCTCAAAATTGAATGACGTTGGAACCACTCTTAAACAACCCAAAACAATTAATGTTAATATTAAAAATTTAAGTAAAAGTTTTACTTTAACTTTAAAACTTAAGTATTACCATTAATTACCAGGGTTAGGTTTTGTACGGCCCTAGCGTTAAGATATTTTTTTTTCCTTTTAACTATTTTTTATTAAAAAAAATAATGTTTGGTGGTCATTAGTTATGTTGCACTACATTCTTCGGAATTGGTTAGTTTAGTAGAGAACTAGTCACTTTGGTGTTTTAAGGTTAGTTCAATAGAAGGCCAACCTTAGCCAATCTAAACCAACAAATTAGACTAGTACAACTCTAAAACCATTAGGACCATCCAATTCCACCTATTCTAGGATAGTTCCAATAAGAGTGTTCCCTTCTAATCTTCATCTCAAGTTGTTTTTTTGGATCCTTTCAGGAATGGTTATTTCGAGAGTGCCATAAACTGTCAGACTATTGTGAGCACCTAAGATCATAACTAGTTAAACCTTGACAAACAAAAATCTGCAAGGAGCTAGTACAAACATCCCAAAACATATTTAGTGAGGATGTGCATGTAAGGAACTATTACAAACCTTCCAATATAGTTACTGAGGACGTGCATGACCAAAAAACATCATAAAAAAATTGTCCACCCTCAAAAACCTTGCCCAAAACATTGAAGTGTGGTGCAAAACAAATTGTTGGTAGGCTATTAATGCTACCAACAATCATTCCCTATCCAATTTCACAAGAAGCTCCTACTCAAGCTACCTACTCCACTATGGTTATTATAAGTTCTTGCAAATGTGTGAGCTACAAGAAATTAAAACTGCCTTGGAATCTCCACCAATCTTAGGGAACTCGACTTCTCTACATGCCCTAACTATTTTGCATTGATTGATGAGTTAACTGGATGATTACTGAGTTTGACTGAAGTACCACTGCTTAAATGACCTTCCACTATTTCCTCCAAAAGTTAGAACTAGTTTAACTTACAACAACCTGAGATAATTGACCTTTATTGCGACAAATTAGTAATCACATATCCATAACTAAACTCTAACTCCTCCAACTTGAATTTACTGGGTAAACTAGGTGAAAGAAGGCATTTCACGCAAGTTAACATCATCCAAGTTGTCTTTTCATGTGGAAATTCGATTTTTTTCAATTTAATCAAGGAAAAATCAAATTGAGAATTTCTTGCTACATTTTTCAACATGTAGTTCACTAGAATGTATTACTTTCACTATGAACTTGGCATAGGTCACATGTTAAGTTCATAAGGTTTTGGGTTGATGTGCTTCTATGTGTTTTGTATATAAAGAATAGGTGTCCATCTCATGCTATTACAAACAAGACTCCCTATGAAATGTGGTGTTGCCACATTCCTTCGGTGAGGCATCTCAGTGATTTTGGTTCCTCCTGTTATTCATTCATACCTAAGGAACAATTAAAAAACTTAGTTAAGGAGTCACAAATGTTTCTTCTTTGGGTACACATACCTCCAAAGAATACCATCTCTATGATGAAGTGAATAATAAGTTTATAATATCTAGAGATGTTATCTTTCTTGAGTCTTCCAAGATTGACAATGTTGTTGAGTGGCATCTTAATCATTTGGATAGATTCGAACATGAAAATTAGTTTCAAGAGTTTGATAGTCAGATTCCACATCTCCTTCTCTTAGCTCTATAATTTCTATGAATATCCTTGAACAAATCAAGTTGAAGGAAATTCATGTCCCTGCTTTTTCAGGAAAGAGCTAAGAGACTACTGGTAGCAGGTACCCAAATCTAACAAGGAGTGGCGGTACATACAAGGTACAAAGAAAGGATTAATGCAAAGGAGTGTATTGACTATATCCATATCATCAAACATCTTTCATTCAAGTTAGGATGCCTTGCATCATGACTGGCTAGTCATAAGATCATGTTGGTCACAACCTCTGTAGCTTAAATAAATAAGTGGTAATACTCTTCATATTCTAAGCTATGTAATAAATAAGTGAAAGTGAGCAAGAAACATAGAGGAAACACATGGAATGACTTTTAGTTCTTGCAACCATGCATGTCATTGAATAAAAAATGATACAACAATGATCAGAAATCTTTTAAGCTACACTAAGAGGTGAATTTCAAAACATGTGATTTGTTTTCAATATCTAGCCTCCAAAGGGTTATGCATCAGATGGAGCCTTCATGTGGTACTAATATTCTATCATACCTTGGGTTCCAGGGTCTACTTATTTTTCTCCTTAGCTCCTTGAGAGTCATCTATCATGTTACCCTTTTTTGTGGCCACTGAGAGACATAATTCTGTAGTTTCAACGGACAGTGACTGTTGCAGGATGAGGCCCTAGGAGGACATATTTACACAGTTTTAGGAAGCAAGGCCCCCTTATAAGACGAGGTCCTAGGAGGGCACATCTATGCAGTTTCAGGATGCAAGGCAAACTGGGTAGTGAACTGTCCAAACTGCACAGTTTCTAGAGATAGTGGGTTCTAGTGGAGGGAAGGAGATTGGAGGAAACCACTACGTAGTTTTGAATGTTAAGGGAAGTTGGTATTTTTGTGCATTGCACAATTCCAACATGAAAGGGAAAATATTGAGGGTTACATATGTGAAGTGTGCAGTTCGGGAAAGTTGGACGAGGCTAGGTTCCTAAGGAAACTATGAAATTTGGCCAAGTGTGGGATCAATGGAACTGATGTGAATAGTGATAAAACTTGACTATGATCAAACACTTAGAAATTGAGGGATACAACATAGACCATCCAGAACATAGAACACATACTTCACTTAATGCAACAACCTTTGTGGAAGCTTACGACAAGTGCGGCTCCGATGATAGACTTTGGGAGGATAAAGGCAACACTTGTGTAAGAGTGTGTGAAATGTGTATGAAAAATGTCTATGTGGTGAGGACAACCCATTCTCATAAATATTTCCCCCTAATGAAAAATAAACCTCCCTTTGCATGACAAGCAATAACCCCCATGCCCAAAGATGACACATTCTATATAAATATAAAAGCATGAACAACTCTTAAGATCGAAAATGGGAGCTTGAGATCATCAACGTACAAATAAGTGACTAAGGAACGATCAATCACAATATCCATAGTAGGCTTCGAAATTTAAGTGCGGGCCAAAATTTTGGAGGGTGTTGCAGTCGCTATAACAGAGGCTTCACCTTCTTGCTAGCTTCTCTTTCAACCAATACCTTGAATTCTATGAACTTGGAGAATGGCTCATCTTTCTTCCACATGAAGAAGATCCAACACTTTCATGAGAAGTCATCAATAAAAGTTACAAAATATTTGTCTCTGACAGTGGAGGTTTTCAAGAAACATCCATAAACATGTTAGTGGATCCTTTCTAGGACTGCATGTGCTTTGTTGTCCTGATCATGGAATGTGGATTTTATGTACTTCTGCAACATACCTACTTTGCATACATCCTACTATGTAAGTGCTCCTTTAGGAAGGCCATTGGTTATTTGTTGTATAATATTCAAGGTACCATGATGAAAATGACCAAGCATTTTGTGCCAAAGTTCATCAACATCATGACCTGCACTTTCTCTGCCTTAGTGCTTAATGTAGCACAGTCTTCCACATCTACCTTATACAGGTTCTTCACATGAACCTTGATATACTTCACCTGTCCCATGGCTATGTGTCTCAGGAATGCTTTTACTTTGATGAATATCACTTCACAACCATGGTCTTCCAAAAATTCAACAAACATGAGGTTTTTCTTTAGGCCTAGAACAAACATGACATCCTTGAGCCTAAGAGCAAAGCCTGACTCCCTTTCGAAGGTGACTGTACATTTACCAGTCACATTGTACCTTTTTTCATCCCTTAGCTTAATGCGCATGTAGATATCTTTCTCCTCCAAGTCATAAAAAAATATTTACACCTTGTCACGTGGAACGGTGCACTTGAGTCCAAGTACCACACACTCCCCATCATTGTTTTGGATATGCATACGATAAGGGTAAATCAAGCTCGAACTATGAAGCTAAGGTTTAACATGTTTCTCCTCCTAAGGTCTTCTTGCTTGCATTTTTGCGTGGAGACTTCATGGCATAGTGCCTGCATTCATGATAATGGAAGCATTTAATTTTCGACAAATGTTTCTTCTTTCCTCTTTGACTAGATTCTGACTGAGTTTGAGATTTATTCCCTTTTCCCTTCTTTCCCTTTTAAATAAATCCAAAGTTTTCTTTATCCTCACCCTTGGATGAGGTCCCATCTCTACTATTCCACCTTATTTCCTCCTCTACCAAATTAGACCATAAGTGTTCCCAATTCGATAGCTTCTCCCTTCCATCCACTGAATCTTGATAGTTAAGCCAACTCTTATAAGGCCCAGAAGGGCTAGGCTTACCAAGTCATCCTTTGAAACAATAATGCCAACTATTGCAGTCTCATAAAAAACATTTTTGAACCTACTCACATACTATGGGATAGTGTTATTCTTCTCCATCTTGATATTTCAATGTTTATCCTTGAGCTCTAGCTTCCTGTGGTCACTACTATATTGGAATAGATTTGTCAGTGTCTACCACATTGCATAAGTATTTTATTTCTAATGGATATTGATGACAATGCAGCCTCGTACTCCCTCTAATAGGTCTCGCGCGTACTCCCTCCAATATTATTCTCCTTGACTTGGTTACATGTTTCTTCCACTGACAAAGGTTTTCAACATCATATTTCACTGGTTCTGCAACATCTCCCTTGATGTATTCTAGAAATTCATTGTCATCAAATACATTCTCCATGCAATCCTTCCATGCAATGAAATTAGAGTTGCATTCCGAGGCATACTCTGGCCTCAACCCATTGAAGGTCATCCTCTCAGCTCTGAAGAGATCTTGCTACACTAAATTGCAAATTTGAACCTCCTAAGAAATAACTTTGAAATTCATTCTCTAATGTGTATCTTGCTCTAATACCATGTAGAAATTATGGTGTATATTTTCAACTGCTCATGAAGTCTTAATCAAAATTACAAGACGAAAACCCAGTCTACTACACTATGGAAGTTAATACCAACTTAGAACCAAAATTTCAGCCATGCAATAAGAAATAAGACACATTCATAAGGTATCTTTCTTGGGTAAATAAATCTGGTGAAAGCCCTAATGTATTCTTGCAATCATATGATGAGCATAGATGTATTATAATTGCTTTACTCAACTAGCACAACCTGCCAGTGAATAACCTCTCTCTCTACTCATTGAGAAGCTCTGACCCAGACGTAGTCAATTTATGCCTTTTCTTGAGCCCCTATTTCCTTGTGCAATTCCTCAAGAAATTATTCCCCTATTATTTAGGAAATTTTCTAAAATTAATTTCGCAATTCCCAAGGTTGATCATCTGATTGCATGCAACACTTGTACACTCAAGACTAGTTTACAACTAATGTTACACTACCTTGGAATCTCCACCACAACTAGGGAACTTGAATTCTTTGCATGCACTAGTTATTTTGGGATGATTAATTAGTTAACTAGATGATCAATGAGCTTGACTGAAGTCCCATTGCACAAATGACCTTCCATAAGCTCCTTAACAATTAGAACTAGTTTACTTAAATACAACTCGAGATAACTGACTTTGATCGATACAATTTAGCAATAAAAAATGATTAACTAAACTCTAACTCTGCTAACTCAAATTTAATTAGTAAACTGGGTGACACAAGGCATGTCACATAAGTTAATTGCATCCAAGTTGTATGTTGATGTGGAAATTCAATTTTTTTCAATTTAATGAAGGAAAAATCAAATTAAGATTTTATTGCTGCATTTTTCAACAATCCTTCAGGTGAATCTAATCCATGTTTTCAATGACAATCAAGAGTTCTATCACAATAATGTGCTGATAGTAGCAACCAACAGATAGAAGTAGCATTCAGAATAAATGAAACAGTTAAAAAACACATATTCAAACAAAGTTTATGGAGACCCCGAGAAGTACTCCAACTATGATATTGCTTATCCACGTTCAACAAAAGTTCCTCCATCGCTCCTCTCATGAAGCACATCTCTGTTGTTGGCCTCCATCGCCCTAAAGCCCATAAGATTTTGTCAACCTCCATCAGTCCACTTCCTGAAGAAGCCATCAACAACACAAAGATGGACCCCTAATTTTTTGCCTTTACCATTTTTTACTAGTGCTTCGTATTGAAAATTTGAAGACAAAATATTTCTTTTCTATTAAAAAGTTGTCTTAAAATACCCCTCCCTGTAGCAATGCCGAATGCAATGATAGACAAGTTGTTTCTAATCGTATCAGTAAATATCAAAAGGGAAAAAAGAGGAATTGATGTCTGATAAATCTTGTCAGTAAAAGCTATCGCATTCTTATTAGTCAACTACTGCCACAAAACAAAGAGCCCAACAAATCATTGTCTTTATATAAGATAAAAGTGATTGGTAAGTAAAATAACAACCTCGATATAGAGCACACTGTCAGAGTCAATTTTGCAGTTGTTAGATAATATTGTTTTAAATTGATATGTTTATGTCTTAATTTTTAATTGTCTTAAATATGTTTCATCTAAACTGGTCATTGTCTTAAATATAAAAAATTTTCTTAAAATATTTTTGTCTCAAACTATTTTTGTCTTAAAATAATTTTGTCTTAAATTGTTTTTGTCTTAAAATAATTTTGTCTTAAAATAATTTGGTCTTAAATTGTTTTTGTCTTAAATATGAAGTTTTGTCTTTAAATGTTTGTCTCAAACTACTTTTGTCTTAAATATAAAGTTTTGTCTAAAAATATTTTTGCCTTAAATTATTTTTGTCTTAAATATAAAGTTTTGTCTTAAAATATTTTTGTCTCAACTTGCTTTTGCCTTAAAATATTTTTGTCTTAAACTATTTTTGTCTTAAATATAAAGTTTTGTATTAAAATATTTTTGTCTCAATCTGTTTTTGTCTTAAGGTTTATATTTAATACAATTCAATTAACATTAAATTTTAATCGAATTTCAATGCATTATATAACATTTTTTAATTTCAAACAACAATATCTAACTTTAAATCCATTTGACTAGTTATTAGAATGCAATCCAATTTTTTTAAATATATGTGTATATAACTGTAAATTTATAACGAACTAAGTTTAAATAAGGAATGGGTTCCAAATAATTAAATAATTACTATAATTTGTAGTAGTTATTAGTGATATAAATAAATGCTAACGAATTTTCAAGTGTTCGTATGTAACTTGTTTGATCCAAGGATAATTTTAGGGGCGAATGTTCGCCCTTTGGCGAAATTAAGGGGTTTTAAATTTTTAGTGGGCGAATATTTTGTATCATAGTACATTTTTACAAATTGCCTCAAATAGCCCACCTTATTTTAAGGGAGAGGGTAAAAAAGGTAAATTTAGCCCTTGAAATTGGGACTTACAACCTTCCATTCGCCCATTTTCAAGAATAGGTTTTATTTAAGTGAATCCATTCGCCCATTTTCAAGAATAAGTTTTATTTAAGTGAATCCTATGGGCCAAATACCATATTTATAAAAGAGGTATGGTAAATTAATAAAAATATAAATAAATGAGAGGTATGGTAAATAAATAAAACATTTTTTATATTTACTCCATAAGTCACCTTATATACATGTAAGGGTGTAAACAAATAAAAATATAAGTAAAGTGGAGGTATGGTAAATAAATAAAACGTCTTTTTATATTTACTCCATAAGTCACCTTATATTTAGGAACATTAAAAAAAATGGGTTATATTTAGGTGAAACCTATGGCCAAAATACTATGGGACAAGTACCATGGACTAGATTGTTATTAATACCATGCAAAAAACCATTATTAACCCTAATATTAGAATTAATAAAAATAAAAATGGCACATGGTATTGACCCATGGTATTCACCAAAATGGCACATGGTATAGACCCATGGTATTCACCTGGAATGTGGCCTATTTAAATGGGGGAATTAAACCAGCATGTAGCCTATGCTAAGATTCACTAGGACTTTACAAAGTTTTATTATTTAGTGAAAGACTCGCCAAGATCTTACAAGATTTTATAATTGAGTAAAATATTTTAATAAAAATAAAAATGGCACATGGTATTGACCCATGGTATTCACCTGGAATGTAGCCTATTTAAATGGGGGAATTAAACCAGCATGTAGCCTATGCTAAGATTCACTAGGACTTTACAAAGTTTTATTATTTAGTGAAAGACTCGCCAAGATCTTACAAGATTTTATAATTGAGTAAAATATTCACCATGCCTAGTGAGAGATTCGCCAAAAAAATTATATATACATATTATATTATTGATAAAATTGCCTTCCATGTTTCCTATATACCATGGAGATTCGCCCATTTATTATATTTATAAATTTAGGGGGCGTTCTTAAAATTTTCCCTGGTATGATCTTAGTCTGTTAAAAGAAATGGAATGTGTGACATTTTATAAAAGTGAAAGTTGTAACATGTGGTATGATGATAGTTAATATATAGGAATGGTCATTTATCATTAGTGCAATTGGTATTATAACATTGAGAAAGGGATAAAAATAGAACAAAAATATTTCTATGGGCTTGAAAGCAATTGTAAGTTAGCAGGTATATGGATTTGGAATTAAAAAATAAATCCTCTTTGAGACTATTATGACCCCTTTTATTCTATATGTATGCGAGGCTTGGGCTTGTATTATATCTCGAGAGTCATGGAGGAAGACTGAGCATATCCAGAAACAATTTATAACCTACAACATCAAGATTAAAGAAAAACTTCCTACCATATGCTCTTGATTGAAGGTATCATTTACCCCATTGAAAGCACGATTATGGCTAGGTATCTCACGTATTAGAAGAAGTTTTTTGACATAGAATCCAAGAGGTATTCTAAAATTGTGTCTTACTCTAGACAAAACCCCCTATTTTGGAACAAGTCAGGATAGAATAAGGATACCTAGCTTTCGATATACCATTCAGGGATAAAGGAGAATATCATATTGAAGAATAAGGATCATATTAAAAATATTATTACTTCAATATTTAAGCATAGGTTGTGGGGTCATAAGGAGATAGAGTGAAAAAAATAGAGATGATAAGGAGGTGATGAACCCCAATATTGAAATTTAGAATTATCTATCTATACTGAGTAGTATGAATAAGAATTATCTATCTATATTCACATATACTTCTAACCTAGTCGAAGAGACTCCTAGGTCAACCATACATTCTTCAATACTTGACTCTACTGGCTATAGATCCCCTAAAGTGATTTCTACTTGTCCAAAATCATTTTTTTTGCATGTTGCCAACCCACATTTATCTAATGCATATTAAGATATGAAACTATCAGTTTCACTAGAATCAAATAAGATTTTTTTTTTTATGTTGTTAATTATACCTATTGACTCCACTACAACGAATTAATGTTATGCTTGGTTGTTGTTTATTGCTACATAGATTCTATTATTTCATTTGGTATTTAATTATTGTTCTTTTCCTTCCCTATGTACAACACTTAATGAAGCCTTTGAGAAATCATGCTAGAAATGAGGCCCTCCACATCCACAATAATTAGCCCATGGTGATCCCCTTCCGCCATTTTGATATTTTTTTTGAAAAATAGTTCCTTCCCCTCTTGCTTATTCCTCTTCCCAAAGTTCCATGATAATTTTATTGTCTCACATTAGACACTGATGAAACCATAGATACAACAATAGTTTCCACTTAAGCCCTTTCTTCTACTCTCATTGGATTAAACCTACTACCATAATGAGGTGGGATAGAACTACCACCCCTGATGAGGTTCTGGGGGACTTTCCCCATAAATCATGGTGGTGGAGGTCTCAATGGCATGATGTCCCTTTTTATTTATAGGTGATATTTTTCATAACAGGAAAATTTAGCTGCCTTTTCTACTCACAACGGCCTCCACATTTTGACCATGACCTGGATTCAAGGATTTAATCCACAAACAAAAAACTTAGCTTGGCATTCATCGATATCTAGATACGGGACATGTTTTGCAGTTCCATAAACCTCATCTCATATTCCTCCATTCTTTTTTTACCTTATACTAAAGCATGAAAGGATTCAACCTACTACTCCTGAATGTAGGGTGCCAAGTAATTAATGTGAAATTTTTCCTCAAACAACTCCCAAGGGACATTGTTTAATGTGAGATGCAACTATTTTTCTAGATTTAACCACCATATCAAAGCACTTCCTCTTAACTGGAATATAGAGATCTTTGTCATGGATGTAGAGGCATATTCCTTTAGTGTAAAACACCTTGTTCTTCCTTCCAACTGTGCTTCGACACATTATTCGACATGTCCTATAGGAAATTTTGGGAGCTTAATATTTTGTATCTCTATTGAAATATCATCATGGGGTTTTCTATGATCTAATAAATTAGATCCTTTGGGTGTTCCTCCATTAAAATGTGGTCTTTCCTCCTCCATACTAGATGTGGGTGGCCCTTTTATTGTTTCGAATATTCCTTCCAATGAAGACATTACAACAGAAAGCTCAGGTGTTGGAGTAGTTATTGTGAACAATGTTGCTAGTGGTAATAATGACAATGGTCCCCCTGTCTATGAGACTCATAGCTAACATGGTTGTACCATTGCATCTTTATTCTTTCCACATAGAAATGATTATGAATCCTTGAGGTGAAAACTTAGATTAGAAAATATAACATCATAAAATCAATCTCATATGCAAAAATTGGTTTTCTACTATTATTACTTGTAGGTAGGTGTTACTGATACTAAGCTCAAGGAGTGAGGTATCATTACCTTATTGTTCTAATGTCAAATGTAATCTGGTTTGATATGTAACAATGTGTAACAATATTTAGCATACTACATAGGTCTTTATAGTTCATCAAGGGTTGTTTATCCATGGTTTTAGCCATATCCATATTTCAACTCATCCCTGTGACTCCTACATGGATTCCTCCTTATGATGTTTAGTCATCTTGTAGGTTGATGTTTCTGAGAATATGTATATTTGAAATGTAACCCAATTCTACAAATAAACAAATTTATGGGAATAAAATCCTCATCCCAAGTCAACACATAGACATATGCATATATCAAATTCTATATTTATGTGTAGATAAATAAATGTAAGTATATCCAAAATATTTTAATGCAAATATATTCCATAAATACGATGTATACTGAGTCCTTGATTATCATATATACACTCTAATAATGATTATATATAAATCCTTTGACAAGTGAACTAGAAATAACACATGTAATAACAAATTTGTATATAAACAATAATGCCACTCTAAAAAATATATATCAAATACAAAAATATATGAAACTTTATATAAACAAATTATACTACTTTAGCAAAAATAAAACAGAAATACTTACATAAACAAATATCGAAATGTCTAATATATTATACATGTCATAATTATCATATCTAAATATATGACATAGAACGCATGTCATAATTATCTATATAATAAAATATTGAATCAAATATTTAAATGTAAGATATGTAAGAGTGACATATAATAATAAATATATAATTGAATGATCAAATAATGTAAATGAGCAATGGCACATCAATTCAATCCATGTAAAATTAAATACATGTGAACAATGTAATATCAATAGTGCACATCACATCATATATATATATGTATACTCAAGCCCACACCCATTGCATCCACAGTCCCGGTTAATAACATAATGATATACCAAACCAATAATCTAAACTGGGTCCACTACACACACCGATGTGTTGATTAAATCTGACTAATAATGACAAATATATTCATACCACCATAATGAAAAGCATAATTTCAACTCTGAAGTTGAATTGAAAGCATGGCTAATTTACAGTGTGAAAATATGTATAAATAGCAATTTAGCTCTCCACAAACATATCTCGTATATTTTAAAACTTACCTCAAGCTGCAAAAACATATTTCATATGTTTACGACAATATTTTGATATCGTATGTGTTAATAAATTCATTATATTTCATATGATTATAATAATATATAATGTCTGACGTGATCTATTCAAATAGGGATCAATCTCTAATATGTTTGACCTCAAGAAGGGTTGACTTCAGTGATAGTGAGTAATAAATGGTAATTGAATTATAGTTATATTTTTAGATAAAGATCGAGGCCATTAGTTCACCTTTCATCCAAGCACGTAAGAGTACGGGAGGCTACATATCATCTTTTTAAAGCTAGAAAATCTTGCTAAAGCTAATAATAATGAAAGTAAAATGCTGAGAAAAAATAATGCCTAAAATCTAAATCTATAGATTTCAGATAATAGTCCAAATAAGAAACTAGATGAGTTTGGCCCCTCGAATAAATAACTATAGTGCACCATCCAAATTATACTATTTGTACGCCTTGATTCCATGATGTTACTGTATGATAATCAAGGTACAATCTGACAACCATGATTTTAATTAGTAGTAATCTTCTTTATCATCTTAGAACATTTTTTTGAACATAGAGAAAGGATTCCATCACAAAAACAACATGGATTTTCTCACCTTCCACGATGATTTTAAAGAGAAGCACAATATTTAAGTTTAGTGTTTCAAACTAATTGATAAAGGAGATATCACTACTCTCGACATGGAAAACCCCACTGGATCAATGCAAAGAAAGATATATTCCATATTAAATTAGAGAATGGTTTGTCAAATTCATGGCCTTAGTAGCGAGCTCAATTGTTGAATATGTTTTTACAACTGGTTAGAATATTCATGGCATAAACTACTTGTCCTTATCATGAAAAATGAAATTCGATATACAAATAATTTACATCCTCATAATTTAAAAAAAAAGTGATACATGTTTTAAAATACACAATAAAAATACTCCCTCAGTAATTCCTCGCTCAAATTTTTGTGAGGTTTTACTTCGGCCAATTGTAATCATTCATATATTTCTTGTTTTAATAATCACCAAACCATTAACTGAATAGAAACTTCATTTTGAGGTAGGACACATTGATTAGTGAGTTCTCAAGAAAGACAAAAATGACAAATTACACAGAAGAGAGACTCAAATTCCTGCATGCATATGATCTCTAAAATACACATATTTTAATTATGTGTCTTGATAACCATAAGGTAACTTATGTATCATGTATTTTCTGCAAATGTAAACAATTCCCAAAAAGTGACTTAATGATATGGCCTGGAGCCATTTTATCGAAACAGAAGTATCAAATTAATAATTAAAGTTCCTTTAACTATATAATAGATATCAAGGGCTCGGTATTTCTTTGATTCTCTAGGTCAACATTTATTTTGTCAATTAGAAAAATCAAAATCAAAATTATGTGATTTGGTAGCTCATGTTGGTAGTATATCTAGACTAAGGCTCATTGTTTAGGAATAATAGAATTTGGCAACAAAAGGCCCTAAAATCAAAAGAGATGAATGTGTTGACATACTCATAATTGGGGTGATTATAGTAGTATTAAGTGTGGCTTAGAATGATGTTAGAGAAGGAGAAATTATTGTGGTCCTCAAACTGAGACCCAAGATAGTGGCCAAACTAGGAGGAGCACAACTCATATTATGCTATTGTTCAACGACTTATTTTATACTATAGAGAATACTCATGGTTTGGAAATAGCCAGCCTTGTTACTGATAGTGTAAGAAAAGCCATCGAATTTGTGCAGAACATCATCAAAGAAGAGGGAATTAGGTACAAGTTTTGTTGACTCGATTACTACCTTTTCCCCCACGATGACTGTGGTGGAGCCGGGGATATTATTCTTAAGGAATTCAAACCTTGTAAAACAACAATCCTTGATGTCAACATTGTTATACTGAGAGATGATTTTTCCAATAGTAGAGCTAGGAAGTCAATTCATTTTTTAGGTTCTATTGATTTTCATCCTCTCTTGCAAGTAAAGGGATTGTCTTATGCCATAGTTAGAAGTGGAGGAAAACAATATCAGTAATGTCCCATGTTCAAGATAGGGAAAAATAATACTTTAATGATCGAGGGGGCTGTAGTATCTTCAAATGTAGTTTTAATGGCCACCGATTTTCTTCTTAATCACAATTTCTAGTACAAAAAATCCATAAAACATATCAAACCTATGTATTTTGATTTAAATCTCCAATAAGCTCTCTAAAGAAAGCCAACTAGTGTGATACAACTGATCCTTATCACTACATCAAACGTGAATCAAAGTGAGACTATGATTTTCTAATAGTAGGAGGCAGAGGATTGTAGGGCCTATAAGGTCTCATGAAGTTTGAAATGAATCTTAGGTACCATTTTTAGGGTCTATAACTATATTTCCATCAGAGAAGAAAATATTTACAATTATGTTAGATTAAATGCATGTACATACTTGTTTTCTCCCATGATATCGATCCTTGACTCACATTGCTCTTTGGAAAATATTAGTCCTCTAGTTTCATTATCCAATTGAGAAACTCATCCCTTTCTATCTAGGATTAACCTCTCTAGTTCCCATACATAGATGTCTAGCCTCCATGCCTAAAACTCCAAGAGTAGTGATTAATTTTCCCATATTTTCTTGTAAGTCTAGAGCCCCTGACTCATTCCTCGGGTTCATTCCACCATGGCCTCCATCTAATGTCACTTTTTCTCCTTTTGGCTCCCATCCATTAATAAAAGAACCCACTTCATTAGTCTACGAAGATTTCCCATATTGGTGATGTTTCTTCCTCCCCACGAAACCTCCTCATTGCATATGCATAAAAAAATCCCTTAAACTCCCTATCGACATCCTATCACCATCCATGGCCTTTATGGCTTTAGGTGGTAACTTTATTTCTGGTTTTAAAATATATATAAATATCAAATGACCTTTATTACTTTTAGGTGGTCACCAACTTCTAGGATTAAATGAAAGATGAAATTGATTTCCCTTTGATTTTCTAGTTGATTGAGATAGTTCTTCATATTTCATTTAAAAATAATTTATTAGTTAATAGACCTTCTGAATAGGTATACTAATTTATAATAGCTCTATTAATTTTAATTTTATTTTAGTATATAAATAAATCTTAATTATAAGTTCTCAACTTAATATTGATATATATATTATTTTTTTATAATTAATTTATTTATCTATATTTAGACATTCTACATAGCTTATTGATATGTATACTAGTGTAGTTCATGTGATGCATCCATATCTAGCTATCATATGCCTTCCTTGAATGCAAGCTAATAATCATATTCTTCTCATAATTTGATGTGGGTCATTATAATTGTGACAATGATTCTTAGATTGATTGTCACATTGAGAGAATGTTTCTCACAGTGTGACACTCAATAGAATTTTGTAGCATTCCAATGTCCCAATATCAAACCTTGACACGAAACCCTGATATTATGAAACCAAATATAATCAATCCTAAGGTTATTATTATAAACCTAATCTTAGCATATTAAACCCTATGATTAATATTATAGACCCTAAGATTAATATTATTGTCCCTAATCATCCACTATAAGCCTCACAGTTTACGATGATCATCCACCATCATTCACTATAGGTTAGTTATAGATAAACCATTCTTCCCGAGGTAAGTATGATTCACCATGGTAGTCATGTAAGATATTGTTGACAATGATGCCCATGTTGACTATGGTTGACCATGTCAACTATATTCAACCATAGTTAACATGTGTTATTGTATAAATATTATAAACGCTAACAAGTCAACCATATTTATCACTTGGGTTTGTAATATTAATCCTTCATGTTTTAATAGTAATTCCTTGGGATTATAATAATTACACCATGGGTTATTAACCCCTTGGGTATCTAACATTAGTAATGACTTATACTTGTTAATACCTTAGTTTTTTGATAATAATCACAATAGTCTTTAATATCAATTGAAAAGGTTTAGAATATTGATCCATTGAGTTTATAATATAGATCCTTGAGTTTCTAATATTACTAATCTGTTGGATTAATATCTTGGGTTTATCAGAGAAATATTCCCTTGAATTTCTAATATCAATAATCCCTTGGGTTTATAATATTTATCACTTCATATTATTAATAAATTGAATTTATAATGTTCATAATTCCTTGGGGTTATATATAACATTAAATTGCATTAAACTAATCTATTAAATGATAATATTTATTAGACTAAATTATTATATATAATATTTATTTCAAAAATATTAACTAAAATTAATTAAATTATAATTTGAAACCCAAATTAAATCACAAAAAATAGTGAACAAACTTTAAAAAAAAATCCTTGAAAACTCTAGATAGTCATGATAGTCATGTTGATTATTGCTAACTAGGATGACCATATTGGCTTTAGTTAACTATGTCAACAATAATCAACCATTATTAACATTTTTAGAATTATTAATTAATTTATAATCAAATTTTATAAACATATAAATTAATATATTAAAACCTATAAATATATAAATTATTTTAAAATTATATACATTTAATGTTGAAAACTAGTATTTAAATCTATTATATAAACACTCATATTGAATCTTATTATATAAATCTAATAAAAACCCTAATATTAAAACTCTATTATAAAAAAATCAATAACATAAATAACCAACATTATTAAATGATTAATAGGTTGAATGCATCTTGCAAAGTAATAGTAATGATTTTGAGGTTGAATTGCTTATCAGCATAATTGAGGTAAAACCAGCAAAATAAAAACAAACACATAAATAATACAAAAGTGCAATATAATTAAAGTATATTATCATGTAATAATAATGAGTCGGAGGCTGAATTAATTATCAGCATAATTGAAATAAAACCAGCAAAATAAAAAGACATGAGAACACAAAAATATTACGAAAGCGTAATATAATAAAGATATATTATCATTGTGTAATAATGTATAAATATATATTATATTAATATTTGAATATATGTTATAATAAGATTGATATTAATATTATAATAGTAACAATGAATGTTATTTTATAGAAAATGTCCCGTGAACAACACTTTATATAAATATTGTACTTATTTCATTCATAAACCTCATATTTAAATTCATATATTTAATGGTGATACATGAAATTTCTCTATGTATTAAGAAGTGAATTGTTAACAAGTGAATTATTAACTTTATTTTTAATTAATGTCGAAATAGTTTCCCATTGGCCGTTTTCTTTGACAATTGAAACAATGATTCTCAACTTCGCTTTAGGTAATATAAAGTAGTTTTCCATGTTTCTTTGAAATTACGGACTCATACCTAGCCGAGGAAATATAAACTTTATATATTTTATATTTTGTTACAATCATTAGTATGTATTATAAAAGAAAAAAAGTTGACATAAAAAATTTCATATTTTTCAAAACATTTATTAGTTGAAAAAAATTCAAATAATGCCATATTTAAAGAAGTACCAAAAAACAAACAAGTGGAAAAATCCAATTATTGAAAAATAATACCAATATTTTTAAATGTGGGAATCCCAGGAATCTAGCTCGGCGGCATCTAAATAAATAATTTTGGGAGCTACCATTGTATCTTGGTATCTTGGTATCTTGGTGTTGTGAGTGTATATATGTTTGCACGTCGTGTAAATCGTAGTTAACAAGTTTGCTGGTATTGGGAAAAAAAATTCGAAAATATATTTATTTTGATACTATATCGATTTGTCCAGTTGATTATGTGTTTTATATTATATATATATTTATATTTTTTAAATTTTATATTAAATATATATATATATATATATTTTATATTAATGATGTTTTTATTAATTTTATATTAAAAATGACAGTTGAATAATAGAAAGTTTTTCATAAAAAAAATTGAAATATAATAGTTTCTATATTAAAAAATTAGTTAAATAATAGTAAGTTATTTTAAATTTTAAATAAAAATTTTAAAGTTCATTTTGTCATTTTTCTATTTTTGTTGGATGACAATAACTATTATAGCTATTATGTCTACTGGAAAATAGAACATTAATGTTATGAAATTCAATTAGAGGGTGTTTTTTTTTGTTATCCGCACAAAGGATAATAACACACATGTTGTTAAATAAATTTAGATCCATAAAGAATAATGATTGAGACATAAATTTTGCAGTATGTGGAGATCACTCCTACTTTAAATATCCAATGTCTAATTTTATATATTAAATTTCAGATTTGAGATTTCGTTATTTATGTTATTAGATTTTATTTACATGTTTTTTCACTTTGTAATACTAATCAATTTGATGTATTTTGTCCTTCATTTTTTTTGGATTATCTTATATAGATAAGCAAGGTGAATGTTGGAGACAAGTAAACAAGAGTATCCTTATGAGAAAAAGACTTAATGTATTTTGTTTGAAATTTTCAATATAATCATCATTGAGTTGAGTTTTTAGACAAATTTGAAAAGAAAAAAGAAATAATATGTTAATCATTTTAAGATGTATATTCCCTAAATTTTTTCCATTCACTTTTACATATATATTTTTTTTCCTTATTCAAATCAAACTTGAATCCAAATTCATAGAGTGAAATGCTCAACACACTATAAAAACCAATTTGAGACACAATCTTAATTATACTGTACAAAAGTATAATATAATGAAGATATATTATTGTATAAATAGATTGTAATAATGTTTAAATATATAGGATATAATAATAATAATAAATATTATTTTCTACAAAATAATTTAAACCTCTTCTTTTAATATTTATGATTTAATATGTTTATATACATATTTATTGTATTTATTTTATCTATCAATCTTATATTTATATTTATATATTTAGTATGGACAAAAAGTTCTTCTATGTATTTAGGATGTTTTCATGAAAAAAGTGAATCATAACTTTGGTTGCCCAGCACAACTATTTTTTGCTTTTTTAGGTCTCTCGACTACAATTTATTTTTGTCTTCATATTCACTTTATTCAACACACTATTCACATAAACATTGTATTTGGTTGACTCGCCTCCTTTCCTTTTACGTTGCGTTACGGAATATTTTGACCATTTTAATAACTCCATTACGTTCATAACTTCATATTCCTTCATAAAATTATAACTTGAGATTTTATGGGGCATCACTTCGACCACTAAATGTGTTATCACCTAGATTAACCTCAGGTTGAAGGGAGACAATTCTAGGGTAACCACAAAGCAAGCTTAGCCTAGTAGCTAGCCCTACAAGGACAAGAGAGGGCTCTCTCCTTAAGGATCTCAGTCAAGATGACTGGATTAGGTAAAGGATTTTAGGCGAGGTATAGTAGCTCGAAGGTTTTGATTGAATTTTGTTGGTGTTCTGCCGAATCAGACGAGGCTGGGTAGTTTAGGTCTGGCAAATTAGGTTAAAAATGTAGGGTGTTCTATGGGGCAAGGTAGGCATAGGCTTTAACACTTTAGGTTTAATGGTATGAGGTGTTTAAGACTGATGAGGAGCTAAGAAGGGCATGTGACAATCATGGATCTTTCTCAAATAGTATAAAACATGAAATATTGAATGATTTCCTAAGGCAGAGGACTATTACAATGGATTCTACCTATCAAACTTGATAACAATCAACTAGAAGCATGAAATGAATGATGGCATACATACAAGATGTAAACAAATGATTACAAAAGAAGAAATTGTACTAAAACTCCATACCACAGGGATGAGGGGTTTCTCATTTTTTTAGAAAATTTTTTGGAAGTAGAGAGGGATGTTAGGAAGCAAGGGAGAGTAGAATTTCAAAGATTGAGTGAGGGGAAGGGGTCTAAAAGGTCAAAACACAGGGCTTATCTAGAAAAATGTCAAGTTGTAGTAGTAAGCTAGGGCTTGTGGGAAAATGATGAATTTAAGGGATATCAGTGATGGAAAGTGTTTAAGAAGGTATTTTAAGGGTAGGGAAAAGTGTATGAGCATCATGATACAAGTTTTGTTGATGACAAGAAAAATTACCTTCAAAACCCTAGGAGAGGGAAATGAGCCTTACCTAAGCACAACTAAAGCACAAACAAGGTGTAAAATGACCCATTGGAACTTGAAATAAAGATGACAACTCTTTCAATGGTGGTACACTCAACCGAATGGTGACATGGACCAATATTTGAAAAACTTTGGAAGGAGTGAAAACAATCCTAGATCTAATACCTAGTGACCAAATTTTACTCGAAGAATCATTTAAATGACAAAATTTGAGTTTGACACCCTAAGACCACTTTCTAAGAGCATGTTTGATCACTAGTAGAAGGCTGCAAAGACTAACTCTAACAAAAAAAACAATATTTCCACTATAGAAAATACTTAGCCATTTTACTAAATCTACCTTTTGATTTAAGCATAATGGACACTCCTATCATATTAAAATCTATGAATATGTTGTAAATTGTGCTTTTCCCATTCAACCTGAAATCCACCTCAGAATTCATCCCTTGAAACCATCACCTGTTCCATTCCTTTCATCATCATTCTGCCTCTTGAATTTAGGCCACCGTTGGTTCAAACTCAGTGTTTGCCATTGAAATAGAATCTCACATCAATTGCATTTATGAAATACTATACTCCTTTGAATGGTGATGCGGGCTTCACACAACAATTTGATTAAACATTCGTTATGTCGAAATCAGCAGATCATACAACACGAGTTTTATGCATAGAGTTATTTCCAAGAAATCCATACAATGAAACACGAAGGGAAAACATCATGCTTTGAACCAGAAAATAGAGTTATTATATAATATTTGTGTTTGAAATACACAAAATTCCAAAAACAAAACAGCTACAATAATTCTAAAGATAATGATTCATATTCCCTATAGGAATTACAAAACCGTACAATCTAGAATATGCCTATAACAACCCTAAAAAGGAGGTAAATATGAGGGGCATAGTACCTCATCAAACAAATCAAACTAGAGGTACCACTACACATTCATTCGAGTTTTATCTAAACAGAGATCTCATTTGAACCAACATATTAGAGATGATACTAAAAGTTGTAGTGGTCAGGGAGTAGAGGATTGAGTAATAGAGTAGATGATGGAACATTGGTCACCCGATTCAACTTGACCAACGATGGCATTGTTGCAAAAGTTCCAGATGGAGTTACCCAGGCTAGTTAGGCAGGCGGTGCAGAGACTGTCTGAGACACTACAGATTCCTTGTCCATACACAACTACACCTGTGCTTGCATCTATGAGTGTCGCCGTGAGGTTGTAATCATATAAGGGTGTGTCTTGCTCCAGTGTTGCAAGTAGCTCTCTGACAATACTGAACAAAGAACTTCCGCTTGGGGATCAGGAAACCACTATTTCCCCGACTATTGATCCATTAACTCTTTCTTAAGAAACTCTAAGGGCAGTCTTGGGAGACGGGCTCTCACATCAGCTCCGTTCCCTCGCTAACAAATTTTGATTCCATAGTGATGGAGATATGCATGATGCCATCATCCATCTCATTGTTCGTATTGATTCCCATTGAAATGAGCGGCATGTGTATCATGGCATGTCATGTATCATATGCTATCCATCCCACATACCATCTAATTTTAATTGCCACCAAATTTCGAATTGTATAATGGCACTGTAGATTGGAATTTTGAATCTCAGAACCCCCGCTGCCATATTTTGTTAAACTTGAAAGAAGCTTTGGTTGGTTATAGTTTCTTTGCTCAGCATGAGCTTCTGGACAAGTTCCGTGCTGATCGCGATTGCGGTGGTTCTAGCTATCATTGCCTCTGCTGGTGAGAAAACTCATTTTAGTGTTGCCATTGAGATATTGGGATTCTGGGTTTATGTATCAAATGACAGACTGTTTCTCTAGAATATGGGAAGATGTGCATGCCTCCCGGCATCATCAACCTACCATAGCTGATTCCAATAACAATTCTCATGCATTGTATTTGGCCTCTATGAGTCTCAAGTTAACAGGGGATTGGAATTCTAACATAATTACTCTTACCAGTTTGGCTCAGTGTATTTACTTCTGTAAATTCCTGAGTCAACATTTTCCACCCATATACTAGCCATAATTCTGATCGTCCCCTACCCTAGCTCTTATGGTGCTCGCTGACCTCTCAGCCTGGTGGCTTCTTTTCATAATGTCCCTCGTTCGAATCCCCTCCGGGGTACTTGCTTTTGATCACTTCAATGAATTCCAACGTTTGGGAATTTTAAACTCCAATAGGACTCATTTTAATGGGCAAAATTTAACAGAAGTCTGGGATCAGAGAAAAGGAGAAGATAACACATGGTGTGTTGCAAGATATGGTACTGACCCCATTAGTTTGCAAGAAGCTCTGGATTGGGCCTGTGGCCTTGGTTATGTAGATTGTAGCCCTATACAACCTGGTGGGTCTTGCTATGTGTCCAATACTTTACTTGCCCATGCCTCATTTGCATTCAACAGGTATTATCAAAAAAACATGAAGGCATCGGGGTCCTGTGATTTCCAGGGTGCTGCAATGGTAGTAGATGTGAGCCCAAGTAAGCCCAACAATATTAATATTCCCACTTCCCCAATTTGCAACTCCAATGTAAAAAAAATGGAATTGTATGTTCATTTTATTGTATAGTTTGTTTGTTGTTTGAGTAGTTGATTTTTCTACAGGCTTCTTCTAAAATGCTTGTGCTTCTGTCACTGGCCACGCAGGTTATCCTAGATGCTTCTATGCATTCAGGTAAATTCCCATGCTCAAGTTTTACTGATATAAACCATTTAGCAATCTCTGTCAAGGTACAAAGTACTTCACTCGAATGGCTCCTCTAATTCTGCATGCATGACAGTATATTTTGCAACCCAAGAACAACTGGTTTTATGGTGAAAAATAATGTGTTCGGTATTGTAATGTGTTTTTCAAGGTCTGGGCAAGAAGTTGCTGATGTGAGTGGAGGGATAGAAAAAAAATCCTACACTTCTGCATTCGCGCTACCTTTGTTTCTATGGTGGTCTCTTATTATCACTATTCTTGTGCCTTAAGAGACTAGACTTCAATGAATGCAACCCAGTTGTATATTTTATGATAAATTTGTTAAAAGAAGTTGGCAAAACAACCTGGTTGAAGATGTTATGGTAAATATGTTTGCTAGCTAGTGTGGTATTTTCGAAATACTGGATTGCTCAAATTTTGATTGTGATTATCAGGCTATTATACCAATGAGGTGATAAAATTTGGAAGGAAATGAATACTGTAAAATATTAGGCTTGATTGTCTTCTTGTAGTATGGCCTATATTAGAGTCGAGCATGCCCAAGGCTTCAAATTCAAATGAATTTGACTGTAACTTTAATCATTAAATATTGTAGTTTTTTTTCCTTTTACCTCTACAACTTTTCATGTCTTTTAAATGATAGTAGTAGTTCTCTATTCTCATCAACTTTGCAAATTATAAATCACTCATAATTCAAAATGGTTTTAGAAGACAATGCAAACAACAATATTCTGGGCACATTATCAATTTAATTTTGTGAGCACCTATCCTTATGAAATAGAAGGGCCTTGAATCAGGGATCAATGCAAAATGTAGAAGGGACTTGAATGAGGGGTCAGTGCAAAATATTTACACTGGGTTTCAGGAAATGATATCTCATTTTTCACAACTTTTAAGAACTAGGGATATATTATTGTTATCCTATAATTTTAATACCAGGTAAGAAATGGTGAGCCAAAATCTTATGTTACGTGAGTCATAAATTTATTGAAGTGTTATCAATTTTTTCCTATGTTGTTGTGAATAATATAAAATTGCAATGAATTGATAAATATGTTTGAATGGGAGAGATGCATCTCAATGGTTATAACCTATTGGTACGTTGCCTGTAAAAGGTGCAAGGCCTATACACAAACCCTTAGACTGGGAATGAGTTGATCACTTCACTAACTGGTTTTAAAAAGCAATTCAACTTTTTTATTTCCACTGGGAATGAGTTGATCACTTCACTAATTGGTTTTAAAAAGAAATTCAATTTTTTTACTTGGACTAGGAATGAGTTGATCACTTCACTTTTTGGTTTTAAAAAGAAATTCAACTTCTCTACCTTGTCAAGTAAAAAGTAAAAGATAAAAGATTATGCATAGATGTTATTAGAAGTATGGATAAATGTTGTTAAAAGAATAGACTTGGTGTATCAAAACTTTTAATAGGATATAAATTTTAATATATAGCTCTTAAATTTTATTATTATTATGCGAAGCTTTTATTAAAAATGAATTATAGGCTGCAATTTTTTTTATATTTTATTATTAAAATTTATATTTAAAAAAGAATTAAAATAAATGTTTTTCATGACATTGTTTTCAATTATATATATTTCATATATATATATATATATATTATTTTTATTTATAAATTTTATTTAATTTATTTTTTTATTATGTAAAAAATTAATTTAAAAATAAGCTATATATTATTACTATTATAAATTAAATCCCTTCGGTAATTAGTTTGAAAGCAATTTAACCTTTATGGTATTTTTAATTAATTTTTTAATATTTGTGATATTATTTTTAATTAAATTTTTTAATATCTCTGTGTTTAGTTTGGAGGAGATATAATATTTATAAATAAAACAATAGTTTGGAAGAGATATAGTATTTGTAAAATAAAACAATGTTATTTTGGTTTGAAACCTGTAGGCTTAAATTTATCAATGTGATTTCTTCCAAAATTGTTTTCAAAGAAAAATTGTTATTCATATTATATTAAAAATTTAAATTAAAAAAATATAAAACATATTAGAAAAAGTTATTGGGTATTTAAAAAAATGTGAATTTTTATTATTAAGGTTTTAAAAATTAAAAATAAAAATGTTTTGTATTATCAAGATTTAATATATATTCAAATGTGAAATTTAAATAAATATAAATAATATTATTAAAAATTAATATAGATTTATTAAAACTTTAGAGTTCCAATTGTTTGGAGGAATCAAATGTCTCTAAATAAAAACCTTTCTACAAGTTTTGCATTCAAAAAAGGTTAGTGACCATAAAATATTTTATAATACACTATTGAATAGATATTATAGTAACAATAAAATGGTGTATAAAATAAATAAAAATAATAAAACATAATGTCAACACAATTAAAAATTAATAACAAGTGAAAGTAGGAGTAATAATCAATTGATTGAACTCAATTTGTTATATTGTAATCTTGTTTTTATTAATAAAATTAAAACAATTTTTCACAGTACATATCATTGTAAAATAAACTTAAATAATAATGACTCATACAAAACATATAATTAATAAACATATAAAAACTTAATAAATTTAACGGATATAATTAGAAATAAAATTATTTTTAAATATGGAATTGTGAAATATGTAAATATAAATAATAGTTATAAATTAATATCCATTTTATCATATAAATTTAAATAATTATCCATATTCACTTTAATGGAGTGTTGGAGCATATATATAAAGAGGAAGGAGTGAAGAATTCTCAATTAGTTTCCATTTGAGGCATTACATAGGGAGCTAATTATCCCATGCAATCACATATTTTTGTTATTATGACTATATAAAACATTAAACTAGAAATTTATCCCTAACATTGTTAGAGTTGCCTTATTGTTTTCTAAAGACTAAGAGTTTCCCTATTGTTTTCTAAAGACTTCATTACAACCTACTTGTGAGATATTTCTTATGTTGCATCCCCAATTTTGTTATGCTTGTGAAGTCCTAAGCCCCCTTGGTCGAGATTTCCAATCTTCTTCCATTACAGTTGATTGTCCAGATTCTTTGCATAGTTCAAATGCCCATGAGTGTGAATGTGGTTGGTAAGTGCAATGGTTGGTGGGAGGGCCGACACTAAGATTCAATTATGGTCTTCTGCAATGCATTTACACCAACACTATTTTTAAATTTGTTAAATTTCTAATACTCTTTAGTAAATTATTATTACAGTGTTATGGTTTTGGTTTAGGAAATTGGTCTTGTTATCCCAGTTAGAGGCTTCTTTCATATGTTGTTGTTTGTGGGGAGAGTATTTTGTTCTTCTTTAGTTTAAGAAGGACCTCTGCCAAATGTAGTTCCCTATCCATTTTCACATTTTTTATAAACTTTATAGAGCTTAAGAATATGTACTTATTCATAAGAGGTTGTTGTTCAAATTTAGAGAGGATAGAATATGGACACCTCCACCGAAACCCTTGCACTTTGGTGTTTGTTGTAACTTTAATATTAGATTATTATTATTATTTATAAAATTTTGAACTATATATTTTTTCTTATTATATGCAAAAAATAGCTCAATCACATAATCAATACAATAATTAAATTAATTAAAAAATATTTTATATTAAAATAGATTTGTTACTTAAAACTTACAATAATATTATTTAAGTAAATACATCTTATACAGCACCGATTTGGTGTGCATCCTTGCAACTTTAAAATTGAATTATTATTATGATTATATATAAATATATATATATATATATATATATATATATATAGAGAGAGAGAGAGAGAGAGAGAGAGAGAGAGAGAGAGAGAGAGATAATTTTGATATTATTATTCTCTTTTACATGGTTTTAAATCTTAGGGTCCCTATTGAGTGACATCTTTATTCTATGTTATAAGGCTTAAAGAGTAAGCTCTCATGCGAGTCTAGACTTTTGCTAAGTCATAAATTCCTAATATATTTAGCTTACGGTTATTAGATATACTCCAGCATTATAGTGACAATTTCTAAATTTCATCTTAAACTTAACTGATATTAGTCTAATTAATTATTAATTCACTATAATAATATTTTTTATATAAAAAAGACTAGTAGGAAAGAGGTTAATTTTTAATGTCTCTTTGGCATTAGTCCTTTCTTATGTTTCCCTTGAACAAAGCACAAGTTGAGTCATTTGTTTCAAACACTTCTTTTTATAACTTGCCTTAGGAAGATAATATTTGTTTATTAAGTCTTTACTCCTATGATTGGTGACTTTTCTAGTCACTATGGTCAGTTTGTGGTGTTTCGTCACTACATACTTATCTTAGTGTTCATTCCAAGCTCACAACTGACTAAGTCACATTATGTCAATTTTTCTTAACTTATCCTTTCAACCTTCCCATTTGTCAAGTCACTTTCAACATTAACAAGAATATTTTTCCTTTGTTTGTGCTACTATGGAACATCTCTATTGAATTATTTCTACTAGGTCATCTCTTATCGATGACAACATATTTCTGAGAGAGTTTGACCTAGAGAAACACCTTGAGACTATTAGAATGATGGGTATGTTGCTTCACTTTTAGCATATGATATTTAGAATTAGTTGTTCACTAAGAAATTCCCCTATTGTTTTATATCAAGACACATATTCATATATTAGGATTCCTATAGTACCTTGGGTTCCATTTTCATGAGTAAAGTACTTTATCACCTCTCACAACATCTTCCATTATTATTCATCTCACATATGGTCTCTTCCATTTACGATTCCATATGGTGCACCTATGAGAGACACTCAGTGTTTAATTGATTATATTATTTATTTTATTTCTAAACTTTAAAACGATATCTTACATGGTACCCTAAGACTCCTTCTGAACAAATGAGACTATGAATATGATGTTCGCATATTTTCCTTGTACATCGGATTAAACAATATAAATGAATAAAATCATCTTATCAACTAATTCCATGAAAAATCATATCATAACTTATAAAATATATAGTTAATCGGAAAACTTATAAAATGTATTGTGAGCATTGTCTCACATAGGAGAGGTGTTTTGGAAATTCTGGCAAAATTTTGAGATAATATGGCAATTTTTTTTGTAAATTCAAGTTAAAGTTGTCAAACTTCAAGATTTTGGTGCCTTGAGGTTTTTTAAATGGTGTTGTCATTCTTAGGAAATATCAACTTTCCTTGTAGGTTCATTGCAAACTCTGTAAAACTCCTAAATTTCATTATAGCCATGCTTAGGAAGAATAACAAGGTGAGATGGACAGTGGAGGCTTGTGCATCCTTCGAGAATATCAAGAAGTCCATCATGGAGGGTTTGGTCCTAGAAATTCCAGACTTTTCCAAAGAGTTCCAAATTTTCTCTATTTTCTCTGAGCACACCATAGTTGTAGTTCTTTTGCAAAAGAACGAAGAAGGGCATGAGCAACCCATAGAATTTTTTAGTTGCACATTAAGAGATGCAGAACTGAAATATATCATTCTAGAAAAACATGCATATTATATTGTGAAAGATTTCAAGGCATTTAGGGAATGTTTATTCCATTCTAAAATGATAGAATACATGTCATTAACAGTAGTGACAGAAATTCTCACACAACCCAACGGAAATGGTAGACAAGGAAAATGGATAGAAAAGCTCTAGAAATATGATATGGAAATCAAGGTTACAAAACTTGTAAAGGGTCAATAGTTGGATAAGCTACTTACTGAGTCAAACCATGTTGGACTTGAAATGTGCACTAATGAACATATTTGCAACATATGCGAAGAGGAGAATCCAAAAGAACCTCCTTCTTTGAACAAAGAGAATCCACAAGAATATCTTCATCCTGGAAGAGAAAATCCATAAGAACCTCTCATTCCATTAGGAAGGAATCCACAAGAACCCTTCCTATAAGAACTTTTGAAATTTTAGAGTTCCATGTGGTAGTAAGACATCATATTTTTCTTGCAAAATTTGCAGTGCCCCCCTTATCTACCCCAGGCCAAATGCAGATCCCTAAAGATGAAAGCAATTAAGTATTCCATTGTAGGTGTGGGCTTCTACTGGAAAGAACATGTCGACATCCTACTAACTTGTGTCATTAAAGAACAAATGCATGAGATTATTTTAGAACTTTATCATGGAGTATGCAACGGACAACAATCATGGAAGGTCATGACATACAAGATTTTGAGAGTCATATATTATTAGTGCTCCCTTTATAAAGACAATATTGTTGTTTTCAGGGCTTCTCTATAATGCCAAATATTCATGGGGAAATAGAAAATTAATCTCTACAATTAAGGCCTATAAAATTTCAAGCTCCATTCTAGCAGTGCGGATTAGACTTCATTGGAGAAATACATCGCAATTCAAGTGGTGAACACAAATATATTCTAATGGCCACTAATTATTTCACTAAATAGATGGAAGTTATTCTGAGTTGTAGAGTTGATGAGAAGGTTATTATCACTTTTCTAGAAGATCACATTCTCTCCTCCCACATCTACCCAAGTTACCATGCCATTCAGGGTAAACATGAGATGAGAGGTTATTATGATTAGATTCAATCTCCTAGGTGACCTTAAGGAAGTGGAATCGATGGAATATCACACATAGCCATACAACACCATCAACAGAACCCTTGGGAGACAAGTCAACCACTAAGACATCTTGTTCCGGGGTCCCACTGTTGTTCTTAACAATTTAAGGTTCAGTCGCTCTCATGCTATGGGAAAGAGAGCGACCAGAGACCTAAAGTCACTCTCATAGGCCTGCATGCCAGCGACTGTGGATGAAACTTACCAATAATGTGCCAGCGACTTTGAGATTTGAGCCACTTTTTTAGGCCCAAAGCCTAGGCCACTGCCCATAATGGAATGAAAGCTCATAATTAAGTAAAGTACAGGGAAACAATGATGCCAAAGTAAATAGTTGATCAACGCCTTAACCATACCCCTACTAGCCATGACAGGAATTTCGTCAAACATATCATCGACATGTAACCTACAGGTGTAAACAACAGAGTTAAGTGTAGGGATATCTTACTTATCTGAGAATTGCCATGAACCATTATTCCCTCATGTCACTTCCTTTGACAATTTCCCTAGCCATCAACAACGAAATGAACACCCATAGGATGTCTTTCCCAACATTCATCTTGGAATAAGTGTCCCATTCATCTGTGGTTATTGTCTTTAACATTTATTACATGGAATTTTCACCAGGGTTCTTACCTTAACTTTCTAGATCCATCTAGAACCAACCACTTTGTAGATCCATCCATCATAATTAGGTCGAAACAAGAAAAATTTATAGTGGGGCAACAAATCCTTGATGGCATAATCTCGGCTCATGAAATACCTCACTCTTTGAAATCTCGATGAATGCCAGGGATGTTGATGAAATTGGACTTATCCAAAGCATATGATCACTTAAATTGGTAATTCCTCTTTCAAATGCTAGCAACCATTATATTTTCTTAAGACTTTATATGATGGACTAGATCCATGATAATAACCCCTTTCTTTTCTATTATTCTCAACAGATCTCCCTCAAGGAAATTCCACTCCATCCAAGGCTTGAGGTAAGGCGATTCCTTATCCCCATTCTTGTTTAATATCACAATAGAAGACTTGATCCATTTTCTTCAAGAGGCAAAGTGAGAGGGTCACATAAAAGGAAAAAGATCCCTAAAACTGATCTCTCGGTGACACACCATCAATTTTTGGACAATAATATGCTCTTTGGAGAATTGAAAATTTGAGAGATCAAAGCCTTGCATGTTATTCTAGAAAAGTTTGAGCTAGCCATAAGTATTTTGTTTCCTTCCTGTTGCGTCATTTTCTAACTTGCTGTCACATCTATGTCTTGCTGTTGTATTTATGCTACAGAATGAATAGGGGAAAAATTTGAAAATTGGAGACAGAGCAGAGGATAAAAGGAACGTAGGAGCGATCAAGTGTGGGGAGACCGAATAGGGAGGACAGAGCTTCATATCAGATATAAAAGGATTTCATGAGCTCTGAATTTAGAAAATGATCGCAGAGGAATCGAGACCAAATCGCAATTGTATTGGCGTAGGAGAGGCTGTGGTAGTCAGGGGGTTGATTTTCATTTAATATTAAAAACATATTTTAACAGATGAAAACTTCATAAAAATCGGCTTAGTGGGCTTGAAATATTATTAAAATTGGCAGATAATGCTTTTGGGTATGGAAGTTGCGTATATATAGAAGATGTGTATATAAAGAGGTTGCGCCTATATAGAGACTACATTTTTGTGCATATATGGAAATTGTGCATATACGGAAGATATACACATATCTTCTATATATCTGTCACTTTCTTATATGTGCATGTCTTCCGTATATACATGTCTTTTATGTATCTGCATTGTATATGCGCAAATTCCATATACAGAAATTTCACATATACAGAAATTGTGCATATACAGAAGATATGCGCATATCTTCGGTATATCCGTAACTTTATTATATGTGCATATCTTTTGTATATGCACATCGTTTATCTATCTTCATCGTATATGCGCAAATTCCATGTACAAAAAATTTGCATATATGGAAGATATGCGCAACTTCCGTATATCCGCATGTCTTCCATATATGCATAAAATTTTTATATGTCCATATCTTCCGTCTATGCACGTTTTTTATATATGTGCATCTACCGTATATGCACAACTTCCATATACAAAAATTGTGCATATATGGAAATTGTACATATACGAAATATATGTGCATATCTTCCGTATATGCGTAACTTTCTTATATATGCATATCTTCCATATATGTACATCTTTTATGTATGTGCATCTACTGTACATGTGCAACTTCTGTATATACACCTAACCACCACGTATGTGAAAATTTAGTATATATAACTTTTGTATATGTGTAACTTCTGTATATGCACATATCTTCCATATATGCATGTCTTTTATATATGTGAATGTACAGTATATGTGAAACTTCCATATACAGAAATTGCACGTATATGAAAATGCGCATATATAAGAAAGTTATGTATATACGGAAGATATGCACATATCTTCCATATATGCACAATTTCTGTATATGCGCAATTTCAATTTCTATATACAGAAATTGCGCATATATGGAAATTGTGCATATACGGAAGATATGCTCACATCTTCGGTATATCCCTAACTTTCTTATATGTGCATATCTTCTGTATATGCACATCGTTTATGTATATTGATCGTATATGCACAAATTCCATATACATAAATTTCACATATATGGAAATTGTGCATATACGGAAGATATGTGCATATCTTCCGTCTATACATAACTTTCACATATGCGAAAATTCCATATGCAGAAATTGCGCATATATAGAAATTGTGAATATACAGAAGATATATACATATCTTCCGTATATACATAACTTTTTTATATGTGAATATCTTCCGTATATGCAAGTCTTTTATGTATGTGCATCTATCATATATATGCAAATTCCATATACAGAAATTACGCATATATAGAAGATGTGTATATACAGAGGTTGCACCTATATAGAGACTGCATCTTTTGCATATATGGAAATTGTGCATTTATGGAAGATATGGACATATTTTCTATATATCTGTCACTTTCATATATGTCCATATCTTCTGTATATACAACTCTTTTATGTATCTGTATGGTATATGCACAAATTCCATATACATAAATTGTGCATATACGGAAATTGTGCATATAGGGAAGATATGCGCATATCTTAGGTATATCCATAACTTTCTTATATGTGCATATCTTCCATATATGCAGGTTTTTTTATGTATCTGCATCGTATATGCGCAAATTCCATATACAAGAATTTTGCATATATAGAAATTATGCATATACGGAAGATATCCGTGTCTCTTTTGTATATATGTAAATTTCGTATATGCGCAAATTCCATATACAGAAATTGCGCATATACGAAAATTGTGCATATACGCAATATATGCTCATATCTTTTGTATATGTGCATTTACCGTATATGAAAAACTTCCATATATGCGCATATCTTTTATATATGCATAAATTTCTTATATATGCATATCTTCTGTTTATGCACATATTTTATATATATGCATTTACCGTATATGCACAACTTCCATATACAAAAACTGTACATATATGGAAATTGTGCATATACGAAAGATATGTCCATATCTTTCGTATATGCGTAACTTTATTATATATGCATATCTTCTATATATGTACATATTTTATGTATGTGCATCTACTGTACACGTGCAAATTCCATATATGAAAATTTTTCATATACAGAAATTGTGCATATACAGAAGATATGCGCATATCTTTTGTATATGCAAAATTTTTCTACATGCACATATCTTCCAGTTATATTTGCAACTTCCGTATATACACATAACCTCCATGTATGTGAAACTTTAGTATATATAACTTTTGTATATGCGCAACTTCTGTATATATATACATATCTTCCGTATATATGTAACTTTCTAATATGTGTATATCTTCCGTATATATATGTCTTTTATATATGTGAATCTACAGTATATGAGCAACTCCCATATACAAAAATTGCACGTATACGGAAATGTGCACATATAAGAAAGTTATGTATATATGGAAGATATGCACATATCTTCCGTATATGCACGTCTTTTATGTATGCGCATCTACAGTATATACGGAAATTCCATATACACAAAATTGTACATATATGCAATATATGCACATATTTTTTGTATATGTCTATCTTTTGTATATGTGCATCTACCGTATATGCGCAACTTCTGTTTATGCACATATATTCCGTATATGCATAAATTTATTATATGCCCATATCTTCCGTATATGCACGCCTTTTATATATGTGCATCTACCATATATGCGCAAGTTCCATATACAAAAATTGTGCATATATAGAAGATATTCGGATATCTTTCTTATATGTGTAACATTCTTATATGTGAATATCTTCCATATATGTACGTCTTTTATGTATTTTCATCTACCGTAGATGTGCAACTTCCATATATGGAAGTTTTGCATATAGAAAAATTATACATATATGGAAGATATGCGGATATCTTCTGTATATGTGAAACTTTTCTAAATGCACATATTTTCCAGGTATATGTGCAACTTCCGTATATACCCATAACCTCCATGTATGTGAAACTTTAGTATATATAACTTCCATATATGTGCATCTTTTGTAGATGCGCAACTTCCGTATGTGCACATATCTTCTGTATATGCGTAACTTTCTTATATGTGTATATCTTCCGTATATGCATGTCTTTTATATATGTGAATGTACAATATATGCGTAACTTCCATATACAGAAATAGGGTGTATATAGAAATGTGCATATATAAGAAAGTTATGTATATATGGAACATAATTAACAATTTTATTGTAATAATTGAATGATTTTTATTTTTATTTTATTATTTACTTTTAGAATTTAATTAAGAATGTTATTAAGATTTTTATAATATTAGTATTTAATCTAATTTTTTGATACTAGTATTTAATCTAATTTTCTGATGGAGTTAATATATTTTTAGATTTAGAAATATGTAAAAAAATTAATTTGGATAATTTTAATCAATTTTAATTTACATATGATTGTATTGTAATAATAATTAATTGATAATTAACAATTTTATTATAATAATTGAATGATTTTAATTTAATTTAATTATTTATTTTTAAGATTTAATTAAGAATGTTGTTAAGATTCTTGTAATATTAGTATTTAATCTAATTTTGTGATATTATTACCTAATCTAATTTTCTGATGGAATTAATAGATTTTTAGACTTAGAAATATATAAAAAATTTAGTTTGGATAATTTTAATCAATTTACCCCGGATGCGGGTGATATATGAGATGGGACAGGCGTGGGTGGTTGGCCACATGCCGACCTTTGGCCATCACGTGGCACCCGCGGTAAACACCAGGAAAGGACGCACACGGTTTAAGGTAAAGAGGCATGGGACAATAATTGCCTCGAGAGGTAATTCGGCTCGAATGATGGAAATAGTTATGCCGGATGTGATCCCGAGCGGGGTAGGTGAGGACGATAGGGATAAAACAGGGTATGAACAGGGAATGTTAGTGGTTATGCAGACGACTGGCCTCTCTGTCTTCGTCGGAATATCTTCTCCGTCTGACGGGCTCATCACTCGCTCGACTCTGGTAGCAGAGAGTCTGGTTTATCCCACGGTTTGCTGGCATTCATTTCCCTCAATGGTGAGACCTCGACAACGTATGCTTAGCCGTCGAGGCACTTCCAGGGGGGGAGTCTCTCACATGCATGACGGGGACAATGTTGGCCATTGCTACCACTGCAATATTGCTCGCTCTACTGAAGCTAACCCCCTCCATTCCAGTCAATTCATGGATGCAGGGGCTTCAAGCTCGACTACCTTTCTAGCCTTAGGCTCTGCCATCTTCAATTTCACCAGCTCCATAAATAATCCATAGATCAACGCGCATGTCTCTATCCTGTTCATCGAAAATGCCCAGGAAGATGATGACTCCCTGGATGAACAAAGGCAGTGGACGAATGTCAACCCGGGGCAAGTAGTGCAGGCTCCTGAAGCTGATAAGGAGCAGGAGGTAAAGGGACCGGCATCAGACCCAGAAAATTCTAAGCAAACTCAGAACGTTCAAAGGATGGAAACTGGGGAAGGGGTAGTGACATTTCCCACCGATGCTGAAAGAGAAGCCTATGGCTAGTGCCGGATTGAGGAAGAGCAAATGGACGAATGAAGACGGCCGCACACAAGGTTCTTTTGGCTTTTTGCCTGGTCTACTGGTCTTATTTGCTATTTGTCTTTGGTTCAGTTTTAACCACAAAGCTTATGGTCTCTTTCGCTTTCTGTTTTGTCATCTCTGTAGCGGAATTTTTGTTAATGGATCAGGTAAGGATAGTCTCCCCTGCGAGGGATGAAATGGCTGGTGCCCCTACGTGGGCTTGCTCTGGTGGTCAATCTCCTTTTTGTCTGATGCCCCTGCGTGGGCTTGCTCCTTTGCTCAGTCTCGGTTTTTAGTCTGGTGCCCCTGCGTGGGCTTGCTCGTGTGGTCAGTTTCAGTTTTAGTATGGTGCCCCTGTGTGGGCTTGCTCTTGCTTCTGTGTTTGGTACATCATTGGCTCTCGGGTGTCATACCCAGAGCCTGATTCTCACTGGTTTCACCATGATGTATTTTCGACCTTTGTACATAATTTAATAGTTTAGTTTTTTACCGAGAAAAATAAAATTAATTAATTTAATTTTACATATGAATTTATTAAATTATATGTTGTGAATAATAGAGACTGAGGTGAGGAGAGAGAGTAGGTTTAGTTATAAGTGTGAAAGGTCCACTGGAGAGAGTATATGGTAATAGAGGGTGTGGGGGAGGTTGGATCTGGAGGTTAAGGTAGGAATCCAATTGTCACTTTTTTTCCATCCTTCAGCCTAATGAAAATCTTGTAGAGGGTAAGAATGGGATCAGAAGGACAAGCATACCTCATCCATCGGGGGAGGTCAGCTACCAGATCATGAAATATATCTCCTGTGAAGGAAGATATAGTATAGTCTATGGTTATCACATCAGATTATTGCATGAATTAAGATATGGAATGGACCTACCTGCATCTAGAAAACTCAGTCTGCCATATTTTCTCCTATAGTCTTTGATAGAGTGTGGCACCAAATTGAATGCAGGGGTTGCAGACCAACTGGCGCACCATGGGCTCATTAAATTGTTGGTAGAGGATGCCCTCCATAAATACACCATCCCTATAGCCTGGGAAATTTTTAGGAATATGACTAGGGAAGATGACATAAAAACTCTCACAGATGACCTTAGTCCATCTGGTAGTGAAGAGGAGGAGCAGAAAGAGGAACTTGAAAAGGAAATCCATGAGGAGGTACAAAATATTCAAGTAGAAGAAGAAAAAGAGGAAAAACATAGAGAAGAAGAGAAAAATGACACAACCACAGTTGAACCTAAGGCAGAGAAGGAAACAACATCAAAAGCAGAGAAGAGGAAGAGGTCAAAAGCTGAGAAAAAGAAGAACAAGGAAACTCAAAAAAATATTGCCATTGGGAAGGAAAAAACTCAAAAAGAAAAGGAGAAAACACTACTAGAGATAGCAAAAATTAAAACAAAAACAACAAACATAGGGAAAACTACAGAGGGTGAAGAAGAGAAACAGCAGGAAGAAGTGTCCCCTGAGACACTAAAAAGGGAAGCAATAGCTATTCTTGCTACATTGAGCACTCCAGCTAAGCAAAAGGGGAAAAGAGAAATACAAACATCGATGTATTTCAAAGCTCGGAGGAGCACTAGAATCAAGGTGGGTAAGCCCCAGCCACCATTGAAAGAACCCATTATCATTGAGGATGCACCTACTGTGACAAGGGAGGAATCTCTCTCCAAAATCTCCATCACCTATGAGAGAGGGAGTCCTAATACCTCCACCTAGAAGGAAAGGATCAAATTGATGGACTCTAAAGCAGTCCTACAAGAGGCACAAACCTCTCTATAGGAGACACTGGCCAAGCTCAAAGAAACTGAAAGAAAGGAAAAGAAGGCAGAGGAACAGTCCTAAGAGGAAGGTAAGGAAAAAGAAATAACAGAGCCTGGACCTTAGCCTAAATTAGGCTCCTATTACAATCTTATGGAGGGTGGGAATATCATCCCACAAAACTTCACGGTACCTCTTTTCATCGAACTAGAAAAGGAAAGAGTCAGGACCCATACCTCGATGCAGATTGAAAAATCTAAAGGAGTCAAATATATAGGGCACATAGAAAACAAGTTGAGAGAGATGAGCATGGGGTTGAGGATGGTAAGGCACACAGAGAGCATCAAAAGAACTCAACTACAAGAAACAAATGAACTATTGAAAAAGCAGCTACAAGAAAGGGAACCTCAAGGAGGAAGTAAGTTGCCAATCTTGGAAGGACAACAACAAAAAGGGGGAGCACAGGCAGATAGTGAGGCAACAGAGAAACAATAACAACAAGAAGAGCCACAGACAGATAGTGATACACTGATGAAACAACAGCAAGAAAGAGAATCTCAGGTAGCAACTGAAGTGTTGATTTTGAAAAGGCAACTACGGGAAAAAGAAGCCCAGTTAGCCTGCATGGCCAACTGGGCAATAGAGGCATTGCAGTGCAGACAACTAGCTAAATCCTATGCACTATATGTCAAAGATCAGTGGCTCCAATTCTAGATTAAGACATTGGCCCAAAGGGGCACAATCCCATTTCAAGATTATGGTCAGTTTATGATGAAGAATCAACACCCTCTCCCTCACATTGATCAATTATTAGAACAACTAAAAAATGATAACTATTTCACAAAATTGGACTGGCATAGTGGGTACCATCAAGTTAGGATTGCAGAACAGGATGCATGGAACACTGCATTCAAGACAAAAGAAGGGTTGTTTGAATGGTTGGTGATGCCATTTAGGATTTTTAATTCTCCGAACGCATTCATGGGGGTGATGAATGACATTTTCAAACCTTTTCTTGATGATTTTGTACTTGTGTATCTTAACGACATTCTTGTTTTAAGTAGAACATGGGAAGATCATGTGAGTCATGTTAAAAATGTGCTTGATGTTTTTGCAAAAATAAAAATTGTATGTCAAAATCTCTAAGTGTGAGTTTGGTAAAACCTCTTTGGTTTACTTAGGTTACATTGCTCGAGGTGGACAATTAAAGATAGATCCTTCTATAGTTGATGTGATTGTGAAGTGGCCTAAACCCACCAATGTTACAGAGGTTCATATATTTTTGGGTGTAGTACAATACTAGAAAAGGTTCAATTCCAACTTCTCCATCAATGCATCCTGCTTGCATGCATTGACAAGTGTGAAGCAGACCTTTCCGTGGGGAGGAAAGCAGCAGAAATCCTTTGATACACTGAAAGAGAATGTCAGTACCGCACAAGTTTCTTCCTTACCTAACCTCCAACGGAGTTTTGAGATTGAGACAAATGCCAGTGAGTACACCATGAGAGTCGGGTTGATGTAACAAAGGTGTTACACAACATTTTTTCACTATCCATGTACTCCCCGTTACTTGATCCTGGAGAAACTCTACAGCGAACCCCACATGCTTTGCCTTCATGAAGAAACTCTCATTGTGTCCGTCTTCATGAGCATATAAATTCCCTTTTGCACCATTTCCCCTGAAACTTCTATTTTGCGCAGTTTACAACACTGGTGCTAATGTTCCTTGTCTCCCCATGCTGATGTGCACAGATTAGCACTATCCCCTGCACCAACCAGAGTGACTGAGTCATATTCTAGTTGCGTCGGTCCTATTATGGAAAGTTTTTAAATTAGGACCCGAAGCTTCCAGCTAGAAGCTTCGTAACGGAAGTCTAGTAAATGGTTTGGCTAGATGGGATTGAAGATGACAATTTGGGCTCCTTTCCCCTATAATGATGGAACTACCTCAGGGGATAATATCTTCTCAAATTGGAGGAGGATCCATATCCCATCCATTTTTCCTATATAAACCTCCCTTCTTCCCAAGCACAAGCTAGTTAGAGTGTTGATGTTAGTGTGTTTATGCTATTTCGGTTTGGAGTAGACAACAAGTTATTACTAGTTGTAGCTATCTAGTTGTGTGAGGGAGAAGTGTGATTTGATTTTGAGTGAAGCCTAAAGGGAAGAGCTTTAAAACTATTGTTGATTGAGGCCATCAAAGAATGCTAGCAGAAGTGTGTGGGAACCTAGCCTTGTCAGAGGAGGACTGCAACGTCAAGACAAATGGTTATAATCTCTCTTTGATATTAATATATGCAACTATCTATTAAATTCCTACATGTTTTGTAATATTACATATTCATGGCTTAATGTTTCTTGACTTGTTAAGTAGGTTGAATTGAAATTTGTCTATTATCATGTTTGTTGTCTGTTATTGTTTACTTGTTTCACATGCTTGAAGAAGGAAGCGAAAGATAGCCGAAACGAGCAAGCAAGGACATCATCAAGCAGGATAAGCGAACCAAGAGGTAGGCCCTCTTGATTGATTCTAACCTAAGGAAATCTTCCATAGAATGTATCTGTTGTGGCTAGACCCATTATCGGGCTAGAGGAATTTGTTTGTGTTTGCACTTATAATTTTACTTCACCACAAATTGGCAAATACACTGGGGATCCCAATCCTTTTGTTTGTCTTTGATTTCGTGATTTTGTAAGAACGTTTCTAGTTCTACTTTCTTCCTTTGCTTTTGTTTCTTTTCTCCTTCTTACTCCCTTGAGTCTAGAATTCATAGTAGCAGATCTGGTCTCTATTTCATTTTTTTTTATTATTTTTCCTTATCTCCCTCGATCAGCACGCTTAATTTGCTAACAGTCACACTTATCAACACGAGCTGCTGAGAAACAATCGTGTCGACCAGCCTCTGATGCTTGTTGTCAGTTAGGCAGTCGTGCTAATTCTTGTTAGTGGAGATTAGGGCTTGACCCCAATCTTGGCCAGTGTGTTCTGCTCTTGTGGTTTTGGCCTCGTAAGTCTTTTAGACCATTTTCTCCCTGATTAGAAAGCCACTTTTCATTTGGTTTTGTTTTCTTATTGGCTCATAATATTTATGCTTGATTGATTGGGTCATTGAGTGGCCAGTGACACTAGGGCATCTAGTTGGTCGTTCATTCAGTAGTTTGTGAACTCACTAAGTCGGGTTGTAGGTGTGCTTACTCTTTGCATTTTGTTTTTGGTCCTTTTTATGACTTTGGCCTCTTTTTGTGCAAGTTTGAAAAGTTTTCGTTTGCTTTCCTAAATGTTTCTTTTGCAGCATGGATTATGTTGCTCGTCTTATGTTTGGTAAATTCGGTGTTTCATTGATCCGAATTTACTTCTGTTTTCATGTTTTCATCTCCTTGGAGAGCTTATTGTCTCGAAAAATTTTCATTGAAAGATTATATGTGAAAAGTTTGTTTCATTGTTTCATGAAAAAACATGAAATTCTAGCTTGTTGCATCATTGTGATACGATAATTTGTGTCATTAAAAGATTAGAATCGCATTAGCATTTGAAAAAGGAATGTAATTTTTTTTTCTTTTGAAAGGATTAATAGATAAGTGCTTGTTAGGAAATTAGGAATTGGAATGCATTTTTCATTAGTTTATTTTTTTGAAAAAGTAGGGTAGTGAAAGGCCATTTCGTTTTCAATTTCTTGATTGTTTGCATTTGATTGAGTAGTTTCTACCCTCTCTAATGTAGGGATTTCATCGAATTGAAAAGATCTTGTCTCATTTAGTTGCATTTAAGGTCTTTTGAGTAACATCGCTAAAACCTAAAAACAAAAACATAACTCAAGATCAACTTTAAAATGAATTCGATTAACCAAAGGCACTTTTGAAATTAACGATCATATCTACAAGGTCTAGGCTAAAGACATGTTCCGACATCTTTAAACCTAACAACTGTCATTAGCTTCGGCATTAGACAATGCTAGTATTGATTTGTTCTCCCCGTACCATTGAGTATATAACGAGAAACCCCACTAGGTTGCAATTCTTTTATCCTTAGGAAGCCGACTCAACTACCTTACAAATGTGATACACTGAATACAACATTCACGGAGATTGCTTGCTCGTACTTCTTGGTTCGCCATGAGGTACTCTGCAGTTCACAGTTGCCTTGTAATCTTGTTTACCCAGATCACCTAGAGCCATCATTTGATCTTTTTGACTCATCAAACATAAAATATCATTCGAGCACTTGTCCTTTCGAGCTCGTTTCCAATCAAAAGCGATATAGTCATCTTTGTTTCTTTGTTGACTCTTAAAAAATGAAGGAACATCAGTCTTTTATACGTCTTAATAATTTTTTGCCTACGATCCAAAACACCCTATTAGTCTTTTTTGAGACCAAATCATGAGTTTCTTTAAAAGAAAATTTTAAAGCCTTGAATTTATTTGTTAAGTTGAATAAGACAAGGTAATCGTAGCTGAACCATCAGGTTCACCCAATTCCTCTTCCTCTCGTTCATCTGAAATATTGTCTGAGGAGTCATTTCCTTAGTTACCAGAGTCACTCGAGGACCAAGATGTTGAACTTGCAATTTTTTTGAGTGTTCAACCGTTGTCATCTCATCCTCCACCTACTTTTGATACTGACACATATACAGAAATTGTGCATATATGGAAGATCTATGCATATCTTCCGTATATACATAACTTTCTTATATGTGCACAGTTTCGTATATGTGCAATTTTTGTATATGGAAGTTTTGCATATAATGTAGATTCACATATATAAAATACATGCATATATGGAAGATATACACATATAAGAAAGTTACGCATATACGGAAGATATGTGCATATACAGAAGTTGCACATATACAAAAGATACACATATACCTGGAAGATTTGTGCATATAGAAAAATTTCGTATATACAAAAGATATGCGCATATCTTCCGTATATGCCCAATTTCATATATAAAAAGTTTCCATATATGGAAGTTGCACATGTACAATAGATGCACATACATAAAAGAAGTATATATATATGGAGATATGCATATATAAGAAAGTTATGCATTTACAGAAGATATGTGCATATCATCCGTATATGGATAATTTTTGTATACGAAAGTTGCGTATATACGGTAGATGCACATATATAAAAGACGTGCATACACCGAAGATATGCACATATAATAAATTTACGCATATACGGAAGATATGCACATATACTGTAGATGCACATATATGAAAGATATGTGCATATATTGTGTATATGCACAATTTTCGTATATGTGCAATTTTTGTATATGGAATTTGCGCATATACAAAATTTATGTATATACGAAATAGATGCGCATCTCTTCCGTACATGCACAATTTTCCATATATGCACAATTTTTGTATATGGAATTTGCGCATATATGATGCAGATACATAAACGACCTGCATATACGGAAGATATGCACATATAAGAATGTTACGGATATACCGAACATATGCACATACCTTCCATATATGCACAATTTCTATATATGCGTAATTTCTGTATATTGAATTTACGCATATATGATGCAGATACATAAAAGACATGTATATATGGAAGATATGCAGATATAAGAAAGTGACAGATATATAGAAGATATGTGCATATCTTCCATATATTCACAATTTCCATATATGCACAAAAATGCAGTCTCTATATAGGCGCAACCTCTCTATATACACATCTATATATATGCAACTTCCATATATACGCAACCTCTATACACATCTTTTATATATCTGCAATTTCTATATATGGAATTTGTGTATATACGGTAGATGCACATACATAAAAAATGTGCATATACGGAAGATATGCACATATAAGAAAGTTATGCATATATGGAAGATATGCACATATCTTCCGTATATGCACAATTTCTATATATGTGCAATTCTGTATATGGAATTTATGCATATACGAAATTTATGTATAGACGAAACATATGTAGATATCTTCCATATATGTGCAATTTCTGTATGTGGAATTTGCACATATACAAAATTTATGTATAGACGGAAGATATGCACATATCTTCCGTATATGTGCAGTTTTTGTACATGGAATTTGTGCATATACGATGAAGATACATAAAAGATGTGCATATATGGAAGATATGGACATATAAGAAAGTTAGGGATATACCGAAGATATGCGCATATCTTCCGTATACGCACAATTTATGTATATGCGCAATTTGTGTATATGGAAATTGTGCATATATGGAAATTGTGGATATACGGAAGATATGTGCACATCTTTTGTATATACATAACTTTCTTATATGTGCACATTTCCGTATACGTGCAATTTGTATATATGGAAGTTGCGCATATACTGTAGATTCACATATATAAAAGATATGCATATACGGAAGATATACACATATAAGAAAGTTATGCATATATGGAAGATATGTGCATATACAGAAGTTTCGCATATACAAAAGATGCACATATACAAAATTTATATATACTAAAGTTTCACATACATGGAGGTTATGTGTATATACAAAAGTTGCACATATACCTAAAAGATATGTGCATATAGAAAAAATTTGCATATACAAAAGATATGAGCATATCTTCCGTAAATGCACAATTTCCATATATGAAAAATTTCCATATATGGAAGTTGCACATGTACGGTATATGCACATACATAAAATATGTACATATATGGAAGATATACATATATAAGAAAGTTATGCATATACGGAAGATATGCACATATCTTCCGTATATTCACAATTTTTGTATATGGAAGTTGCTCATATACGGTAGATACACATATATAAAAGACGTACACACACGAAAGATATGCACATATAAAAAATTTACGCATATACGGAAAAAATACGCATATTTGGAAGTTGCGCATATACGGTAGATGCACATATACAAAAGATGCACATATACGAAAGATATGCTCATATATTGCGTATATACACAATTTCCGTATATGCACAATTTCTGTATATGGAATTTGCGCATATACAAAATTTATGTATATACAAAAGAGATGTGCATATCTTCCATATATGCACAATTTCCATATAGGCACAATTTTTGTATATGGAATTTGTGCATATACAATGCAGATACATAAACGACCTCCATATATGGAAGGTATGCACATATAAGAAAGTTGCGGATATACCGAAGATATGCACATATCTTTCGTATATGCACAATTTACGTATATGCGCAATTTTTGTATATGGAATTTGCGCATATACGATAGAGATACATAAAAGACGTGTATATACGAAAGATATGCACATATAAGAAAGTGACAGATATATAAAAGATATGCGCATATCTTCTGTATATGCACAATTTCCATATATGCACAAAAATGCAGTCTCTATATAGGCACAACCTCTGTATATACACGTCTTCTATATATACGCAACTTCCATAACAAAAAGTGTTATCTGCCAATTTTAATAATATTTCAAGCCTACTAAGCCAAGTTTTATGAAGTTTTCCTATATATAGGGCCACAATCTGAAGTTGACACTGCAAAGAGAAATAAGTCTGAAGTTCGACAGGGAGGAGTCCTTACCATATTTGGGAATGAGTGCAATGAAAGTGGAGTCAAATGAAAAAATAAGGGAGGTTGAGGTTTTGGAGTCTTCAACAAACCACCATATGTCATGAACAAGGAGAGGCCAACAAACTTGGAAGAAATCAGCTGTGAATCCATCTAGTCTAGGAGCCATTTTCCTTGGCTTGCTCATAACAATTGCTTCAACTTCTTGCATGGAGATGGGCCTTAGAGGTGTTGCATTTTTTTCATCTGATATGAGCTTGGGGATATGTTGAGTGATCTTTCATATAGAGGGCAATATGTTTCCATTTGGCTATATTAAGAGGTCCTTAAAATGATTGGATAATAGATTGGACATATCATTGTGGTCCTCCACCAACTCGTTGTTGTGATCTCATAGCCTATGGATTTTTTTTTGGTGCATGTAGTTTACCATGGAAAGATGGAAGAACTTAGTAATTTTCTCACCATGCCTTAGCCATTTGATCCTCGATTTTTTCCTGTATAAGATTTCCTCTTGGGTTAAGCATTCCTAAAGTTTATTTCGAAGGGCACTCTACTTATCGTAGCTAGGGAGTGCTTCCTGATGAGATGACATGCTATTGGAACTCTTTGATTTTGGTCTCCAAAGATAGTTTGTCTTAAAGGATGTTACCAAAGTCTGTTCTTTTCCATTCCTTGATCTTTTGTTTCACAAATTTTAATCTTTGCTGGAACTAGAACATGTCTTTCCCTATGATGAATGCAGAGATGGACCACCAATCTACCATTTTGGAGAGGAAGTCTTGATGTTTGGGCCAGAAGGCCTCAAAGCGAAACGACTTATTTTTCAGGGATGACGACCAGTTTGTATACATAGAAATAGGTCAGTGATCAGAGCCAAAACTTGGGATGATCGACGCATTGAGTGGCAATCCTGACAGAAACAGAGCTTTGGAGGTCAAGAATCTATATAATCTTGAAGCAACTTGATGAATTCCTCCCCTCCTATTGTTCCAGGTGAATGTACCATTTGTATTTTCAATGTCTATCTTGTTGCAGTTGTCAATAAAAGCATTGAAGGAGTCTGAGACATCATCAAGCTTCCTGATCCCCCCCCTTTTTTCATTAAGGGATCGAATTATGTTGAAGTCTCCAGCCATGATCCATGGTGCGGGAGAAACGATATAATGGAAAATAATGAGATTGTAGATGAATAGTATTTTGTCTTGGGCAAGAGTAGGCCCATAGACATTGGAAAGAAATCTGGAATGAGAGGAGTCGATGGGTTGAAAAGCAACAGTGAGAATTCTCGAGAGGGAAAAGGAGACTCTGATGTGGACTGTGGATGGGTTCCAAAAAATGGACAGGCTTCCAAAGGACCTGGAAGCACATTGAGAAAGGAATTCGCAAGATTTCCATAGGTAGGGTATTATTTGAGTGAGTGTTGGGTGAGAAAATTTGGTCTTCTACAGGAGAAGAATGTCGGGTTGATGCATGGTTATATGGTTTTTGAGGATTCGACATTTAGATTTTTCATTCATTCCTCGCACATTGCATGAGATGATCTTGATCATTGAGACAAGGGTAGGGGAGGGAAAGGGGTTGTCATTGGGGCTACTTGCCCTGAATTAACAAGAAATTGTCCTAGATCTTGCAAGAGTTGGTTGTTGGTTTTCCTTCCCTTATTCTTAGGCTCTTTGAGGGCTGAGGGGAATTCTTGAGGAGCATTGTTCTTTATTCCTTGCAAAGAGAAAGATGAATAGGGGGAAGGAATGTTACCTGAGGAATTGGCTTTTTGTAGGAGCACATATTGATGTCTCAAATAAGCTTTTGCCACTAATTGGATATGGTCTTCAGGAATGGATGATGGATCTTTATGCTGCCATTATTCGGTTATTTGTTGCAGGTCCACTTCCTTGAGCTATCGATCTTGAAGGTATTCTTCCTCCATGGGAAAAGGTATTTCTTCTGATGGAACATCGTTGTTATGGGGAGGACTTGTCGAAGCAGGTGATGCTTTAGGAATGCTACAAGATTTGTTGTCTCCTCTTGGGGTTGGTTCGAGGTTTGATCTGCACCTGGATCGAATTGGAGGAGGGAAAATTTGTTGCCACTCTGTGTGCCTAAGGGATTTTATGATTCACCTTCTTTCTTGGTTGTTCTCTTGTGACCTGAGATTGTTTTGAATCCATCTCCACCTGAGTGGGAGGTTGCGTTGACTTGATCCCCTTTTGTTGGGGAGGGATTTTTGGGTCAATCCTTAAAAAAGTGACCATAGTCATGGCGGTGGTGGCGAATGGGATTTTCTTAAAGTCGATCGGTTGCTCTAGATAACGTCTTCATAGCTAAAATGAATGCAAGTAAGGAGGGGTTTTGTGAGGTCCATATAAATGCATAATCTTGCATAGGAGGTATAGCGCCTAACCTTTGTAATATCAGATATCATGACGAATTTGCCGATTTTATCACTGATGTGAGCCAAAATATTTAGATCCCAGTACTCATATGGAAGATAATACAACCTGATCCATACCGCGAGAGAAGATAAGTCTTCCTTTTTGGGATTAAAGGGAGGTACTAGGGTTTCAAAAAGTGTTTCGTGTTCATAAAATAGGGACCTCCCTACATAATTTTGTCTCTATCCTCCATGTTATTAAATATTATTGGGAAAAAGCCTCTTGCGCCTAACTTGAGCTCAACATCCCCCTTGATGACCTAGTTCTTTTGAAGCTAGTTGAGCAAAGTATTCCTAGTGGGCCAGGGGCCAATGAACTTCCAGATTAATGCATGTTCTTTCATTTATTCTGTATTTGATCCCAGTTTAGCTGTGGGAATTTCCAGAGTGGGCATGTCTTTCTTTTGAGGATGACAATAGCATGAGGTTGATGACGTCTTAACCGTTTGCTCTGGCTGTGAATTGTTCGTTGGTCGTTGGCTTAACCTTGCATTTGCAGAAGGTCTAGACTGTGGTGCTAAGTGTTGTGGAGTGAGGGATTTTGGATTTAACTAAGAAGAGCGAAGAATTACCACAAATTTAAATGAGTGGCCCTCATTAGCCCCTCGCGGGGCAGCCATCAAAGCTACAACAGAGTTTGTCGAAATCGTATTCACTACAGATCAAACCTAATTGAAACCAGTTTCAGAAACCCTAATCAAATGAGGTTATTCACATCAACTCAAAGCTTCCATATATATATATATATATATATATATATATATATATATATATATATATATATATATATATATATATATATATATATATATATATATATATAGATATATATATATAAATTTTTTTATATATATGCTTCATAAATTTAGTCAAAAATTGATGTTTCTTTCATATTTCACTGTATCCATTTTTAAGCTTTGCTAAGAGAAGTACATAAGAACATGAAAATTAACTAGATTGAGGAAGGTTGTTGTCTCATTAGTCCAAAAATGTACCCATCTAAACCAATTGTTGAAGAGAAGAAAGGTCATTCTTACTTGCATCCAAAGATGTGTCCCTTAGCTAGCTATATACAAAGAATAAACAATGCTTTAAAAATATATATTGCTTCACTTTATAATTATTAATTCACAAAAAAAACCCTGCATATCAATATAAATTGAAACACCAACAAATATTTTAAATTCATAATAATATTGAATTAAGTATGACAATCCAATATTGCTTTATATAGCATTTTTATTTCATAATTATTAATTCACAAAACATTAGCAATTCATCAAATATTCTAAAATTAAATAGATGAAGTTCAATCTCAATCCTTATGATTCGAGAATATTTCTCTAATCAACATTTAAGATAACTTCGACACAAAGTCTGGTTTGATGGTTGGTCATCCCATGTTATAACGACTCTCTATCATCCGTGAACTTGAGTTGATAATGTGGCCATCACAACTCCACTACCTATTTATTGTGATAAGTAATTATAAATTATATAAATTTAAATGTTTTTTTTCTTAAATTAAATACAAATTCCAAAAATAAATGATTATTTATTACATATAATATTTATAGTTTAACCTTTCCATTTAAAAGAAATCATAATATGTTTCAACAGATGAGGTATTAACTAGGCCATCTTCAATCCCGAAGACACATGTAAGCTTATCTTAAAAATTACTACGCTGGACACCTATTTCCAAACTAAAGACTCATATCTAAGTAAATATGAACTTTGAAACAACAATGGTAATTATAATGTTGGAATCAATGATTTGTAAGAGATTGCCTACTCGTTATAATACTCCCCTCCCTGGTCATTGGAAGATTGTTGAAGGTGTATTTGAATGAATAAAAGTAGTCTCGGTCACGACTTCATATGAAAAATGGACATTAAAAAAACCACAATGATAAAAAACAATGTTGTACTCAATGACCTGCTTCAGTGTTTTAATTCAGTATCTTCAGTCTTTTGAGTGAGTCCGAGAATTTTCTTTATGACACTCATCCATGTTTGAAGATGATAAATATTGTTTAAGGCGGGAGAAAGGAATGATTGTTTGTTTTGTTTCATCAGCGTCTCTCACTTACTCCTTTATTCAATTTGACCACCTTCTAAATTCCAATGAACCAACTTGCCTTCTCCAAACCAATCAAACCACAGCTCCATCACATCTATATAAATAAGTTAATCACCATAATGTCCTGTAATTGAGGGGGACGCTGGAACTTGTGGACAAGTCCCTCTCCTATATTCATGCACTTGATAAGAACTTTCAGGTTGTTGCTGCAGATATTCATTGTAAAGAATTGTGACCCACATAAACATAAAATATGTATTACCAGCAGCTTTTATATGGTCCATCAATAATAATAACAAACATAGATCAGAGGTGAAGACGTTTTACATTACAGAAATGGTTTTCTGCAGAATCCATGGATGAGACCACCCCATCCCCATTTTCTAATTCATCCCTTCTCTTTCCATCATCAGAGAAGGAGAACCAACAAAACATATTGAAAAGAGGGCTTCTCCTACTAGCGATCAGAGTGTGATCATACTAACCCAAAGAACAACGATCATATCATCCTCATCCACCTTATCTTCTCCATGTAATGATGGTAGAACATCAACAAAATCACATTGATTAGCGGTTTCCCTACGCTACTCTACATGACGATGCTCTTCGATGATATTGCTAGTGAAAGATCTCACACATGGCACCAGGCGGGCACGACGAGCATTGATTCGAACCTGCATCCAAACTATACACACAACTATTAAAAAAATTAATTAAAAATAATATCACAAATATTAAAAAATTAATTAAAAATAATATAAAGGTTAAATTGTTTTCAAAATTAATTAGCGGAGGGATTTAATTTATAATAGTAATAATATATACCTTTTATTAAATTATTTTTTTACATAATAAAAAAATAAATTAAATAAAATTTATAAATAAAAGTAATATATATGTGTGAGAAATAAATATAATTGAAAACAATGTCATGAAAAACATATTTTTTATTTTTATTTTTTAAATATGAATTTTAATAATAATATATAAAAAAAATTACAACCTATAATTCATTTTCTTTTATCTTTTACTTTTTACTTGATAAGGTAGAAAAGTTGAATTGTTTTTTAAAACCAAAAGGTGAAGTGATCAACTCATTCCCAGTCCAAGTAAAAAAGTTTAATTTCTTTTTAAAACCAATTAGTGAAGTGATCAACTCATTCCCAGTCTAGATAAAAAAGTTGAATTGCTTTTTAAAACCAATTAGTAAAGTGATCAACTCATTCCCAGTATAAGGGTTTGTGTATAGGCCTTGCACCTTTTACAGGCAATGTACTAATAGGTTATAAGCATTGAGATGCATCTCTCACATTCAAACATATTTATCAATTCATTGCAATTTTATATTATTCACAACAACATAGAAAAAATTCATAACACTTCAACAACTTTCTGACTCACGTCACATAAGATTTTGGCTCACCCTTTCTTACCTGGTATTAAAATTATAGGATAACAATAACATATCCCTAGTTCTTGAAAGTTGTGAAAAATGAGATATCATTTCTTGAAACTGAGTGTAAATATTTTGCACTGACCCCTGATTCAAGGCCCTTCTACATTTTGCACTGATCCCTGATTCAAGGCCCTTCTCTTCCATAAGGATAGGTGCTCACAAAAATTAAATTCATAATGTGCCCAGAATATTGTTGTTTGCATTGTCTTCTAAAACCATTTTGAATTATGAGTGATTTATAATTTTGCAAAGTTGATGAGAACAGAGAACTGCTACTGTCATTTAAAAGACATCAAAAGCTGTAGAGGTAAAAAGAAGAAAAAACACAATATTTAATGATTAAAGTTACAGTGGAATTCATTTGAATTTGAAGCCTTGGGCATGCTCGACTCTAGTATAGGCCATGCTACAAGAAGAAAATCAAGCCTAATATTTTATAGTATTCATTTCCTTCCAAATTTTATCACCTCATTGGTATAATAGCCTGATAATCACAATCAAAATTTGAGCAAGCCAGTGTTTCCAAAATACCACACTTGCTAGCGAACATATTTACCATAACATCCTCAATTATGTTGTTTTGTCAACTGCTTTTAACAAATTTAGCATAAAATCTGCAACTGGGTTGCATTCATTGAAGTCTAGTCTCTTAAGGCCCAAGAAGAGTGATAATAAGAGACAACCATAGAAACAAAGGCAGCGCGAAAGCAGAAGTGCAAGATTTCTTTTCTGGCCCTCCACTCACATCAGCAACTTCTTGCCCAGACCTTGAAAAACACAATAAAATACCGAACACATTATTTTGCACCATAAAACCAGTTGTTCTTGGGTTGCAAAATATACTGTCATGCATGCAAACTTACAGGAGCCATTCCAGTGAAGTACTCTATACCTTGACAGAGAACAATAAATGGTTTATATCAGTAAAACTTGAGCGTGGGAATTTACTTGAATGCGTAGAAGCAACCAGGATAACCTGCATGGCCAATGACAGAAGCACAAGCATTTTAGAAGAAGCCTGCAAAAAAATCAACTGCTCAAACAACAAACAAACTATACAATAAAATGAACATACAATTCCATTTTTTTTACATTGGAGCTACAGATTGGGGAAGGCGGAATATTAATATTGTTGGGCTTACTTGGGCTGACATCTATTACCATTGCAGCACCCTGGAAATCAGAGGACCCCGGTGCTTTCATTTTTTTTTTAGAATACCTATTGAATGCAAATGAGGCATGGGCGAATAAAGTATTGGGTGGATAGCAAGACCCACCAGGTTGTATAGGGCCACAATCTGCATAACCGGGGCCACAGGCCTAATCCAGAGCTGCTTGCAAACTAATGGGGTCAGTACTGTATCTTGCAACACACCATGTGTTATCTTCTTCTTTGCTCTAACCCCCGACTTCTATTAAATTTATCCCATCAAAATGAGTCCTATTGGAGTTTAAAATTCCAAAATGTTGGACTTCACTGAAGCAATCAAAAGCAAGTACCCCGGAGGAGATTCGAACGAGGGACATTTTGAAAAGAAGCCACCAGGCTGGGAGGTCAACGAGCACCATAAGAGCTAGGGTAGGGGACAATCGGAATTATGGCTAGTATACGGGTGGAAAATGTTGACTTAGGAATTTACAAAAGTAAATACACTGAGCCAAACTGGTAAGAGTAATTATGTTAGAATTCCAATCTCCTATTCACACCACTGTTGATAAACGTGAGTCTCACAGAGGCCAAATACAATGCATGAGAATTGTTATTGGAATCAGCTATGGTAGGTTGATGATGCCGGGAGGCATGCATGCCTTCCCATCTTCTAGAGCAACAACCTGTCATGTGATACATAAACCTAGAATCCCAATATCCTAATGGCAACGCTAAAATGAGTTTTCTCATTGGCAGAGGCAACGATAGCCAGAACCACTGCAATTGCGATCAGCACCGAACTCGTCCGGAAGCTCACGCTGAGCCAGGAAACTATAACCGACCAAAGCTTCTTTCAAGTTTAACAAAATATGGCAGTGCGGGTTCTGAGATTCAAAATTCCAATCTGGACCGCCATTATACAGTTCAAATTTTGGTGGCAATTAATCTCAGATGGTATGTGGAATGGATAGCATATGATACACGACATGCCATGGTATACATGCCGCTTGTTTCAATGGGCATCAATACAAACAACGAGATGGATGATGACATCATGCATATCTCCATTAATATGGAATTAGAATCGGTTAGCCAGGAACCTATGTCAGAACCTGTCTCCTCCCAAGATTGTCCTTAGGGTCTCTTAAGAAAGCATTAATAAATCAATAGTCAAGGAAATAATAATTTCCGGCAAATGAGGTGATCATCATGGCTGCCTCAAATGAAATAATGGCCGCCTCAAATGTAATAATAATCCCTTCAAATGCCAAATGAATGGGTATCACCTCTAATAATATCCCCACCTTTATTGCGATGCTTCTCAGACGCCACCATTTTATAGCCCTCCATGATAACCTCCGTGACATCAACGATGATGGTTGTTTCGTGTGACGCTTTCTCACTCAGAAATAAACAAAAATCTCATTTTGAATACAGGTCGCCATTCATTCCTTAAAATGCATGCACCATGCAACCATTTCTTTTAGTATCATTCCATTTCACATGGATTCATGGGTAGGATAACCTCCGTGACGTCAACGGTGATGCTAGTTTAGTCACTCACACAAACAGACAAATATTCAACTCCACTGGATTTTCAGTACTTCAATATTGTTAAAGGTAATAGAATTTCAAATTTCAACAGTATTATAAAATTTAATTTAAAAAATTAAATTAAATGCTCATATATATATTTCATTTCAATTACATCCTGAAATAGATGTATTTTACTTTACATGCCCATTACATTTTTTAGCATCATTTTTATTGAATTAGATTTTAGCATCATTTTTATTGAATTAGATTGTGATTATAATGAGTGATTTAATAATAGATTTAGCAAGAATGAGTGATTAAATTGGGAAGCGTACAATTTTATATATATATGTATATCATTTTTTAACATACAAATGGATTTAGCATCTTGAAAATATTATTGAGGACTTGGATTATTACACAATTTAAATTTACAAAACAAATATTTATAATATTTTACAGAAATTTGATTGAAAATTATAAGGAAAAATTGATTAAAATGAAGAATAATAAAATTGTTTGAAATGCTTTAACTAAAAGAATGTTTTTTTTTTTTTTTTTTTAACGATATGAATATATACTTATACAGAATTAAAAGATTTTACTAAATATAAGTATTGAAATATTTGACATATCACTTAATTATTTTGTATTATTGACATATTATGAATGTATTTAATTTTACCTAATTTTTCATATTAAATTTTTTTTTTTTTATAACCTACACCCAATTTTATTATTATTAAAATAATTCATAATTTTAAATGCAACATATTATTTTATATTAAAAAGTTGAATGAAACAGACACACCGACTTATTACACTTCTTAGGGATATTTTTTTTTTACTCTTTCCAATTAAAATTTTGTTTTTGTATATACATACATATATAAATCTAATTGATGTTGAAATAAATTACTTAACATTAGTATTAAAATACTTTATATGTGTTTTACTTTGAAATATTTTTAAAATTTTAAAAAATAGGCATCTTCCTCATATCAAAACGTTAAAATATAACTTTTAGTTTTCTTTTTTATTTTTATTTTTAATTACTTTATCTTTCTCTAAAGTTAACCTACATTGAACATATCCAAAAAGTATTCTCCATTTTTATTATCTACATTGAAATAGTTTTACTTATCTCATTCATATTAGGTTATAATAGTTAAAACTATTTAAACATGTATAGACTTATAATACTTTTAATGATTAAAACTATCTAAATTGAATGTTCATTTTTTTAATTATTCCGAAAATATATAAACATCCATATTGATTATTTTAATTATAGCTAACATTGGTTTTTATTTAGACAATATTTCAATTTGTTTGGGAATCCATTTTGGCGAGAGGAAGAACCTCATATTAAAATAATTATAATAGATCTCTGTTAACTTTTGTGAGTGACCCATTCAAACATTATTCATAACTATGTGTAAGTGACCATTTCAAAATAATAATAGAAACTATATGTTTCCTACACTTGATGATTTTAAAATAACTAGGAAAGTGATATCTATTAAATATCTAGTTAATTTTGATAGGAGACAATCTATGATAAGCATCAAAATGCTTACAGCATAATACATTTCACATTACCAAGATAAAAAAATGATAAAAATTAACTAAATTTTAACATCTTCTTATTATAATGACTTGAACATATACACTTTAAGAAACATGTAACAATATTGTTAACCATGGAGATTTATCTCTACATTAACCAAAAAAGGTTAACTTGTAAATCATCTTGTCACAATATGATTGCTTATCAATAAAACATACCCAATATGACAAAAAAAAAATTGTGTTATCCACGCCTAGCAAGTTAGAAGGGGGGATTCACATTTTAGTTGATTATTTCATAATTCATCGTAATAAACCTATAACTAGTGCATATAAATTAAACAAGTGTTTTACTACAAATAATTCCTTTCCGTTCGAGTTACAAACTATGTTATTACAAACTATGTTATCCGAAAAGTTGAACAAAAATTATAACCTAGCTTGCTCAATGGTAAATTAATATTGATCAATAAGCAAATGGAATATTGTAGCCTTGCAATGATAGGAATTAATAAATAGAAATTTGAAGTGGATATTAAAAAAAAAAAAATTAAAAAATTACACAACTTTACCCATGGTTAACTATCCAAATCACTACTCCAGTTTCCCCTTAACCATTACATAGAATTTTTATTAACACGTAAAGTAACCTCAGCAGAGGATAGCAAGTTGCATAACAATTAACAACCACTTTTGTAGTATATTAACATACAATGTATGATGTAACCTTGCATCCATTTCATGATTCCTTTAACCAGATTAATTAATCACATACTTCACATTATAAACATCACATCATGAAAGGAGTCAATGTCTTCAAGCTGAGACAACAAGCAATCACATCATTAAATACTGATAGAGTCTGGAAACCTCGTAGGGTGAAAAATAACAAATGTTTAAGTTTATTATTAAATGCTCATGAGAGTGTTCACTCCTCAGTGGATTATAAGAGAGTCCATCACTTAACCATTGTCATAAAATATTATAAGAAAATATAATTTAAATCAAACATATCTAGATAAAATCTATTATAATCATCATGATATCATTTACTCACAAATATCCTGCAGCTCACACTCATCTCCATGGACCTTAATTTTTCACCTCCCAAAATATTAAACATAATTTATCATTTGCACAATGTCACAATCCTTTCGTGCCATGGTTGTCGTCAACAAACTTTGATATTATGATTACATAAAGTATTATCTATACTACTAGTGCTTCACTATCTATTCATGTACATTCATGAAATGCAAACAAAATATTGTGATATGCTTCTTTAACAACACTGCATATGCATTAGTTATAAGTGTATAACCATCAATGCATGTCTATAAACTGACGGGGTGAGATTTTGGGGGTTAACCAAAATCCCAATTCCCAAATGAATTGATCCTGAGGCCTGTGGGTTATGGCCCACGAACCCTATCGGAAGCGCCTAAGGCTTTAAGCCTTTAACGATGGACCACACTTTAGAATTGGAGCCACCTTTTTATCGGGGCTTTTACACCCATCGGAAGCCACCACTCAAGCCTGCAAGCATTACATTCCATCTATCGAGAGTGAACTGCGGCCACATATATATACAAGAAAACATTATAAAACCCCTCGAATTAACATACGCGGATTTCAAATATTATACCTCTGCCTTTATATATATCGGCGGTTCCGGCTTTCAGCGATCGCAACAATCCCTTAACTCCAAACTCCGACGCCCTCGCAGACCCGACAAATCTTACATCCCTTCCTATAGTGACTTCGGGTCTGGGATATCGGGGTTATCGCGGCCTCTTGTGATGCGATAGTTCTGCGGACCCGATGGCCTACTATACTCTGCTTCTTAATGATTTCGGGTCCGTCATTTCGGCAGGTTCATTAATCGCTGCTCCGAAGCGATACAAGGCCTCTGCGGACCCGATGGCCCTTTAAGGTCTGCTTTATAAGGATTTCGGCTCCAGTCAGTCGGAGCTCTCACATAACAGTTCTAAAGGCCACTTCTCCGATCGCCGATGAGATCAGAACCGTCGATCCGGACTTGCGATCCGATGGTTCATGATCCATCGCACATTGCTCCTTGGTTAGTTCCGATAACTCCAAGGGACTTTCGCCGATGCGATAAGGATTCTCCGCTCCTCTGCGACTTCATCTGGACCGTTGATCTGGAAGATCAAACGGCTCCTGTGTATTCTCGTCGTTCTGATGGAAAGTCTGGGCTTTAACACAGTTCTGCCATATACCACTTAACGCGCAATAGGCACATATATGATAGTAGTTCATTAGATCGCCATCACGCCTGATGGTCGATCAACCTGCATACAATTTTGGGATTTAAACCATTCATGCATATATATACGAGACAGAGTTAAGAACCCACATATACACAGACACACTGTAAACACAACACACATATATTATATTATGGAAACATAACACGGTTACAATTCTAAGGCATTTCAGCCTTAGAGTAGAGACCCCTCTCGACTACATTGTGAACTCACTATTCTCACACTCTTATCTATAACACTCTGTCTCTCCTCTTGAACACGCAGGTTCATATACATATATAAGAAATATTGGATCAGATCACTAGAGGGATCCGATCAAATCCACTCCTTGATTTTCTCTAGAAAAGCTCTCAAAGCTCTCGGCACATGAATGCATGCACATACACATGGGAGATTACATTATAAGTCTTTGAGACTTATTCATCTTTTCCAACTTTAAAACTGTTTTTCTGCTTGAAAGAATATTTTCCCCTGTTTTTCTCCCTTTATTCAGCTCCGCTGGTCCACTTGCTCCTCTTCGCTCTGCTTGGATTCCTCCCTTTGACTAAGGGTGCTGGATGCTCCTGCATCATAAACTAATACCACGTTTATTAATATTCCCCTCAGATAAGTACACATTATTGCAAGAAAAATCACTACAACTATCCAGAAATTCCTTTAAAGGAAACTAACACATCAGTTTTAATCTACTTTTGGTGCATGAAAATATGTAAAGAAAGTTAACACAACAATTTTTTCTCCTATTCATGCAAATGCATACACTTTCTAAAAGAATCTTCCTAAAAGAATACTTAACACAATAGAGCACGAAAACACATTTTTCCTTTTACAAGAAATATACCACAATAAGTCATGAAAAAACATGTTTTCTTATCCTTAAAACTAATGATATAACTCATAGAAACATTATATATATATATATATATATATATATATATATATATATATATATATATTCCATGGAAACCAACACATTACTATGGTTTTTGTGCATTCAAATTCATCTTCTTTCCTAAAGAATATCTTCCAATGTAAGCTAACATAACATGCTATCTTTACCTGCATACAAATGTATATTTTTTCTACATGAAAGCTAATACAAATCCTGCATGCATATACATGATCTTAGTCTAAAAGAAATTAACATAATAATTATGCTAGCATATAAATGACCACATAATTTTTCTAAAGAAATATAGCTCAATAGTTATTCTATCCATGCAATGGACATATCTCTATAACATAATGATTATTATTTGTGTGTACAAGAGCTTATCATAATACCCCTATTTTAATGTATACAACACATGTCCCTCATTTAAGAGGGTAGAGATATTTATGTTATATATAGGAATGATTATCCTTTCAAAAAAAAATTGATGGAACTAACTATTGTTTCTATGATTCTTATTTGGACAAGCGTGATCTCCCTATACTTCAAAGAAACCTAGTAACAAACACACAATAATTGTTACCTTTCTAGAAGCCTTGATCATTTAAAAGAAAATATAATGAATGAGGCCTCTTACCGGTTTAGCGAACTGATTGATCAAGTCCCTCAAATCTTTTGATCAATTACTCTTTTATGCTCTAAATGTCTTCTCATTGTTCCTAACAAATTTTGTGCAATGCCATAAAAAAGATATGCAAATAAAGAGGCAAAGAAAATATCAAAGCATAAAAGATATAATCAAAGAGATAAATGAAATAATTAACCAATTATACATGTGAACTGATCAATTATACAAACAAAACTCATCCAGGTGATCAAGGAATCCTACAAATTAAATCAATGAATATGTAATTGAGAAAGAAAAATTTCTTATATTCATAAAATTGGAGAAAAACCTTACAACCATGTAACCTTGAGGCAACAATCCCCTTTTGCAATTAGTGGAATAGATGTTCCACAAAGGGAGGGGATTTATTCAATGATGAGGGGGATAAACACTAAATAGGCACTTATTCGAAGCTTATTGGTTGGGATAGATGCTACCAACAATGCTTCTAGACTTTACTTTTTATTTTTACAAACTTCAAGTCATATTCATCGGTCATAGTGGAAGACAATTTGTGCTTATGAGTAGATAATAATGGTCTTCCTGCGTATGCACAAGAATAACCTGGGTAACTGTGAACATAGCCAAAATTAGGCTTTTCTATCATAAGATCTAGAAGTTCCACTTTCCTTGGGATAATTTAGTTTCAAACTTTGCAGAGTAATGCTCTGGAAAATATATGTGGATAACAAGAGATCCAAACCGATGGTCATTTGCATATTGCGAAAAAATTACTTGTAACAATGCTTGTTCATATGTTTTCTTTTCAAATAAAATGGTTGTTCATTTCTGCAAATAACACATACTTATTTTCAAGAACCCAACATAGTTTTTCTATCTTTTATGTTTAAAGTTCTCATGCATTTGTTTTCAAAAAAACATCATAATTAATGCTTTTTTTGTGAATAAGAACTAGAAAAGAATTTTAAAATGATAACAAAGTTATCATTTTTATATGCATGAAACCATGTAATTAAATCAAACTATCCTCTATACAACACACAAATAACCTATATTTCGTTACCCCAGAACATGTAACTTTCGCAAACTCTCGCAAAGAATTGACACAATTCACTTATATTTCAGGCACAAGAAAAACATATTATTTAAGTGGTTATCTCTTCCGCATGAGAATGAATGATCTCTTAGGCATGAGAATCTTTTGAAAAATTTCCAATGAATTTATCAAGTATCTAAATTTTACCATTAACATAACAAACCATGGAAATCTTTTAACATAACTAGTTATCTCTTATGCATGAGAATCTTTGGAAATATTTTCCATAGACTTATTAAATAACAAAACCTTACTGCCAACATAACACACCATGGTAATCTTTTATCATAAATGAATACCAAAGAACGTATTCTTTTTCAAATGATAAAACAATAATTATCTATATTTGCATGCAATACAAATTCTTATGCAAAGAATACTTGCACAATAGTTGTCTTTTTATCCATAAAAAATTGTGTTGACTTCATGGAGGTATTTTCAAGAATTAATTTTAAAAATTCCAATAAAATATATGTTTTTCTTAGAAAACTTTTATATCATCTTTTATAATTTATGTATATATATAAATATGTTTTCTTTCCACAAATATAGTATAGGGAAGCAATCAAAATACTAATAACATATGCACACTTTTAAACATCAATTACTTTACCTATAAATTTCTCAACCATTTTTTCCAAAAACATAACATTATTAAAATCCTTTGTATACAAATGTAATAACTTATATTTTCTCTTTTTAAGCGCATGTAATAATTTTCCTTTTCAAAAAGCACACAAATACTCATATATTTTTCGACGTTCCTCACTTCATGTAATTTTGTATATATATTATATATATTTTCGAAAAAATATATCAAAACATACCCAATTAAACACAGACATTTTCCTTCAAGAAAATGGAAAGTTACTTATCCTAACAGACGTTACAGTCTATTAGCCCATCCACAAATGACTCCATAGAAAGAATGTGAATGGTCTATTTCTCTTTACATATATTCTGCAAGCTTGAAGCAAGATTTTGCACGACTTTATTCAACCATGTTACCTTAAAACCAAGGATAGCTAGCGAAGATTCAGATCATGTGACCATGTCTAGCAAGTCGATTCTGCACAAACGGTACAAACGGAGCGTGGAATGAAACAAGTTTCTCATGGCTCTGTGGGTCTTGGAATTATTATCCTACTGTGTTACACATTGCACTAAGAAAAGTACCCAGTCAAGAAAGGTGAATCCCGCTCCCTTTTTTGGTAAGAATTATTCTAAGTGCTATTTCATAACGAACTTCCTCCTTATAATTAAACCCTGCATAGAATAGATCTATAGAATAGATCTCTAATAAATAAGAGATGAAAAGTTCGTTATCAAGAAACCATAATCAAGACGTGGAAATTTATTGATTTATTTACCAATTAATATTTCTTGCTATCAAGGGTTTCATCCACATTAAACCTGTTAATTTAAGACGGTAATTAATAATGTTTCATGATCGAAGGAATATTACAAATTCCTTACTCTAACATAAAGGAATTTTACAAATTCCTTACTCTAACATAAGGACTTACATAAGGGCCCTTTATCTCTGACATAAGGACTTACCTAAGGTCCTTTTATGTGAGTATCAAAAGATAAATGTCCTCTTAAGAACTAAAGAGGAAAATATGTTTTATATATTTTTTAATATTAGGAGGCTAGATTTATTTAAACTTGATCTACCATGTTAGGTGCAAAATTCTTTTTGGAGTGTATAATTTGAAAAAAAAAAAGACTTATAGCATTTGATGGATTTGATATCTTTGAATGTATAGTAGATCCAATGTTAAGAGTATCTAGATATATGCTTGAAATGAACTTCATACTTTGAAATTTACAAGATTAGAAATACAAGAAGTAACAAATAATAATTATGTGTCCATATTTAGTGATGAAGAAAATGAAATAATTGATATATTCAATAACAAATATACTACATTATATCATTTACGTGTGAAATGAGGAAAGTATTGAAAAACTCAAATGATTGTTTATTTATTTACGGTTGAAGGTGTTAGGAAATACTTTTACCACATTTAAGTTTCAATATTAGGTAAAACAATGAGCTTATTAAAAATAAGATTATTTATATTTTTAATAGATTTAAATAAAATTAGCTAAATATTTTTTTGTTTCTTAATATTTAACACATAAAAATTTACACATCTCTTTTATATTGAATTGTAAAATACAATTACATTAATTATATTAATTTAAATTTATTTTTTATTATTAATAGAAATATTAATAACTATTTATTTTTCTAACACTCAATGTATGTATTTGATTATGCCAAGATTTGGAGCTTCAAAATTCTTATATTCAGTCAATTCAACTTGCTTATTTGAACTTTATTTGATTAGTACTTGCATTTTAACCAATTTCATCCTCTGGAGACTTCACCGTTGAACATTATCTTTAAAGTTGAGGTCTTCGGAGTTGCCATTATTATCATCCCTATTATTTATCTTCTCATGTAAAGCTATGAGAACACCCCTATGAATCAACCTTCGCATCTGGCAAAGCCAATTCAACATTCAAATACTCATCTCACCATCTAGTTGAATCATAGTGTCGGTTTTGTTGGGTAATCTAGCTGAAAATTATGGTAGATGGTTGTTTGCAGAAATGGGATTCAGTGAGAACCTGGTTATGCTGTCTTTGTCAAAGGTGTACAAATATATTAGTATCACAAATTAGAGTACAAAAATATTAATAAGTGGTCAGAAAAAAAAAATGCATTATCACTTAATTTAATTGCTAGGATGACCTATCTATCACTTCGAAACAAATTTACCCATAATTGTGTCGATGTTTTCGAAATTTTTTAATTGAAGAAGACATTAATTTATATTTATCTCAAATACTTGAAAAAAGAACCAAAGCCCATAACATATGCCATGTATTATAGTTTATATGTTACGTTGTATATCAGATTTTGTAAATTTAAATGCCTGGATGACCTATCTCTCACTTCTAAACAAATTTACTCGTAACTGTGTCAACGTTTTGGAAATTTTTTTAATTGAAGTCATTTATTTATGTTTATCTCAAATACTTTAAAAAGAACAAAACCCGTTATGTGGACCTTCAATTTATAGGCTGGCTGCTAGCATATAACAATCATCTTCACACTAATTTCCCAATGGCCGTGAGGATGACAACTAACAGTATCAAATACGTTGATGATTTGACTGCCCATAACATAAAAATTGTTGCAGGGATTATTGTTAATCGTATCTATATATTCATGCTCTTTGCCTAATCAACAACGCTAAGATATCGATTATTGAAGAAATAATTGTTCATTGCATTTAATTGTGGATGTAAATCGAATTTAACTGAATACCTAATTTTGTTGAATTATATTGACGTGTGACAGGAGCAGTCATTCCACTCCATATCTGGCTTTGAAAATCTCTCACATATTCATAGTAATTTTACTAATGATTAATCGCAAGAAAAATTAGGCTATTTGAATAAAAGTCTGGATATAAATTATAAACATATATGATGTCATCAATGTACATAGATTCCCGAGAAAATGTCCCAAAAAAGAAGGGCATATGAATTTCAGTTACCAAAATTGCTTTAGCCAAAACCATTTACCTTAACATTTTAGAGTATGTTAAAGTAAAATACATAATCCTAATTGTCCTGCTTTTCCAAAGCAACTTTCAATTAACAAAATTTTGAACTACAGTCGCAAGTTGTTCTCGGTATAAAAATGTAATAATATAGTTACATTAAGGTTAACTATCGAGTAAAAGGCATTAAATTTGAAGGTGTTTGGCATCATGGATCCATCCCATATTGTGAGCCTTTATAACATATTGGACAATGACCAAATATTGTGTGCAGTGATCCATAACAGTCTTAAACCACTAAATAAACTAGCATTGAGTTTATCAAAGTGATGTTGTTCCTCTTCAATTAGCATGAGAAACAATAGAAAAATAAGAAATACATTTAACAATCCTTTTTCCATATGCTAACTCTTTATATATAGCCACACAACTCACTACAAAAACATGAATTGAGGATGTGGATTATCTAAATCCTTTTTCTATATGAACTCTTTATATAGCCACACAACTCACAACAAAAACATGAATTGAGGATGTGGATTATCTCTAGCGAATGCTATTGCTTTCTCTGCCTCAGCCTAAACTTGAATATCAACGATATTTCGAAGAGAAACTTTGAATTTTCGTATAATTTGAATTGTTAAATGCAGACACAGATTATGATTATTCTATATACTAATAAAATAGATATACAAATGTGAATTCCCTACCGTTTATTGTAACCAATCTCAAACTTATTTGAAAAGTGTAGATATATCCAAACAAATATTATTATTAGTTAGAAAATTAAGCTATCGCAACAAATATAAAAAACCTAAACACAACACCTATTTAATTTTACAAACATTGTGAAGCATCAATATTTTTATTCTGCAGTTGTATTGTACTGTACTTGTTGTATTTTTTTTGTTTATATGATTACTTTTATTTATGTCTATATTAGTTTTTAGTAAAAGCTAAATGATTTTATTTTTTTTACTGATATTGGATATATTTAAATTTCATGTTGCTTATGGATAGAATTACATATTATCTTTATATTGGATTGTATGGGTTGTAGAATGTAAAGATTATTATTATTTTTATTATAAAATAATGTTGAAAAACTATAGTAAATAATCAATTAAAAGCCTATTTTAAATTTTCCTATAGATTTTTTTTATTCGATATGTTTTTTTGGTTTTTGAAATTAAGATAGGATGAAGAATTTAATTTTCAGGTGCTAGATATATTCTTGGTTTTATAAATTAAGGCATAGGAAAATTTTACTTTTTAAAGCCTAAAAATTTAAAGACTTATAATACCATGTTAATTTTATATGATGAATATAAAATATGATATAAAATTGTTAATTTTTAATATTATGGAAAGTACTAAAAATTATTTAAATATGTAGGTGATAATTTTTTTCAAATTTATTTTATTGTTATTTAATAAAATAATACATTGGCTAAGAGTTAATTTTTATTTTTATACATAAACTTAGATTCTTTTCCTAATAAAATAAGTATTTTTTTTAAATTTGTTATATAACAATACATTCGTTAATAGTTAAATTGTTAATTTTTAATATTAGAAGAGGAAAAACTTATTAAAACATATAATTTCTTTTACAAATCAAATTATAATTTTTTTCTAAATTAAATTAAAAATATTGTTCTTACATTTCAATTTTATTTAATAATGGATACATTAAATATAATAATATTAAAACTAAACCAAAAATATTAATGTGGTATTTAATGCTAAAAAAATCACATTTATGGTTTAGTATTCACATTATTCAATAGAGTAAATTGTTACTATAAATACCACATTTGTTATTATTATAATGTTATTGGTTAAATTATTTACATTATATATTGATATATTAATATTTAGGCCTATGTGTATTTTAGTTTTCTTTCAAAATAAAATATAAGATAAAAAATTTTATAACCTACAAATAAGGCTTATAACTTAGAATTTTGGTGGTTTTCTAGTAAACTATATTTTCCAAATACAAAAAAATAATATATTGAGAGTCAATGTTGTCATAAATCTAACCGTATAGGCTAAAAATAAAATCCCAAAATATTTATGTTTTTTAGAATTTTGTTATATGAACAAGTCACTGAGTTTAATTTTTGTTTTAAGCTATTTAGAGTATAGGAAGTATAAGGATACTTAGACATATATAGGATTGGTTGTCAAGCTTAAATTATTTTATTTTTGGATGACATATAATGCAATTAGGTGGAAAACATATCTAGTTTCTCTCTAGGAAAGTTGAGACCACCTAACCATCTCATTTCTCATTGTAACCTGTCATTTTCGAAGAAAATGAATGAAGAGGTCCTTCCAAGCTTACAAAAAAAAAATGCCCGAAAACATTACTAAGCCTTGGTGGGTCTTTAAAAAATACAGGCTTACAAAAATAAGATGAAAAAGTAAAGACAAAATAGTAGAAATTTTCAAGAGGTAGGATCAAAATTGATGACCTCAACTTGAACACGTTCCCTGCTACTGTCAAGAGATCATCCCAGGTCTCAAGGAATTCCCAATTTTCCTTCAATCATTTCCAATCATTTTTCCATAGAAGACAATTGTGATTCCATACAGCCTAGGAAGCGTAACATCTTGTCTTTGTTAGCATTGCAACCCATGAGTATCATTCCGAGAAGTTTGACGTGCAAGTAAATGTCTATTGTGTACATGTACTAACTATATCTAGCTCGAATGTGGCCAACATTAGGTACCCATTGGGCCACATGAGTTAGCACTTCAAAATCTATGATTGTACACCATTCCTCACCTAATTATTTTTCCACTTCATTAAGTTCATCTTGTATTACCTATGAAATGATATATCGATGCTTGAAAACAAGCAGTTCATCTTGAGTTTTCCTCTCTTGTGATAATAGGCTACACCTCATCATACTCATGCCCATTGGTGTGGCACAGTTGAATTATGTAGTTGTGAGAAAGATATGACTTGGTAGGAACGAGTGGGGGTCACAAGTATAGAATGAAATGGTCCACTTAGATTGGGTTCGAAATGTCCAACAGAAAGAAATATAAGGGAGAAGAATAGTATGTAACCGTTGGTTCCTAAAACTATATAGGATGTGCTAGTCCCTCGCAAGATAACAACAATTTGAAGATTGCAACCCTATCGATAGACAAGAGCTAGCCTAGTCACCCAAGTGGAAAACTATATAGAAAAAGGAAGGATAAAATGGGAGGGAAGAATAGAGACTTAATAAAAAGATATGAATAGTGGTTCCTTGTAGCAGCTGACTCCCAGAAGAAATAAAATGACTTTTCTTGTCCTGTGTGGTTATTTCGTCCCCCCAAAAGTGTCTCTAATGGAATAATTGAACGAGAGCATGGAATTTTGTATAGATGTGTGGAATAGGACTAAGAAACTCAAGCTAAGAGTTGAAATTCACAATTAATGAAAAGGTAAGTCCCAAAGTTTCTCTTCTTGAGTCGCGAGATGAACAAAATCCTAAACCATTACATCTTAGGGTCATAAGCAAAAGGATTGTAAGAAGGTAAATCACTATGGTCATATTGAGGGGTGAGGGAGGTATATAGCCTAGAGTAGATCCAAGACAAAATGAGAGTGTCAAAGCTAGTGCCCAAAGTCAACATAGAGAGAGGTGTGAGTGGAATATAACCATCAATGCTCGAGGGTGACATGACTTGTAGGGTGACTGAGTAGGGATATGAAGTGGAGGATCAAACACTTGAATGAAATGGGAGTTGCATTATTGATATTTATGGTTTAGTTTGCCAGATATGTGACATGCAATGAAGGCCTTGATGTCTTGCATGATATGAAAACCTTGTAACGTACCTTCATGGCCTACCAAGAAAGATAGCCCATAACCCCATATTCTTTTAAATATTTCTTTAGAGATAGTTAAGATTTTGTTTTTGTTTCTCCTAGTCGAACTGCTACATCACATTTAGGGTGGAACCTTATACCATAGGCGCATAACCACAACTTGGAAGGAACGAGGAGTTATAACATGCAGCCATTGAGCCTCTTGTAACATGATAGGCATCGATATCCTCGACCATTGGATATATATATAGAACTTACTTCCTAACAGTTCTACATGCATCTATGTCTCATGCCAATAACTTCCTCAATACTAATAAATCCTAATTACCATATTCATGCATAAAATTTATAAAATCCATTAACTCAGTTAATCGCACGCATAATAAAATTTCATCATTTACATAATAAGATAACTTCTAAGGAACACACGAAATGCATACCTAGCCTCATTGAGTAACTATACAATAGATAATCCTACCATGATAAACTATTATGTTAAATACATTATACCATAATTATCTGCATGCATCTACCACTACCTAGCATGTTAAACTAGAGACTTATATAACATTAAATACTACTACGATCCTTCACTAACATAATGAAAATCGTCGTTGGATTCACTAGATATTTCTCATCCACATGCATTAGTATGAAATCAATGACATGAATACAGATAGCGTAATCAACATATATCTTACACATTACAAGTAAACAACTTGAATACCTCAATGAATGCAACTCATCTTATACTACTTTAATGCATATATTAAATAACATGAGGCTCTCGATTTACAATTTTAGGCTTAGAACCGAAATCATTTATGAGGTATAGTTATCATTCTCCTATATAGATATCACACTTACAGCTAAACATATTTTGTAGGAAGAATTGGAGCAATATAAAAGGTAAGGAACAACATACAGTACATTCCACGCATATGAAACCAACTGAAACATCACTTGGATACATTTAAATATTGTTTCTACATTTCAATTCTATTTAATAATAGATAAATTAAATATAATAATATTAAAATTAAACCAATAATATTAATGTGGTGTTTAATGCTAAAAAATCACATTTATAGTTTAGTATTCGCATTATTCAATTTACTAAATTGTTACTAGAAATATCACATTTGTTGTTACTATAACGTTATTCATAAAATTATTTGCATTATATCTTGATATATTAATATTTAGCCCTATGTGTATTTTAGCTTTCTTTCAAAGCAAAATTTAATATAAAAAAATTTATAACCTACAAATAAGGCTTATAACTTAGAATTGGGGTGGTTTTCTACTAGACTATCTTGGACAAATACAAAAAATAATATTTTGAGAGTCAATATTGTCTTAAATCTAACCGTATAGTCTAGAATTAAAATCACAAAAAATATTTCTGTTTTGGAATTTTGTTATATGAAAAAGTGATTGACATTAATTTTTGTTTTAATCTATTTAGAGTATAGGAAGTATAAGGATAGTCAGAGATATTTAACGCTTATTTTCAAGATTAACTTATTTTATTTTTGGATGACATATAATGTAGTTTAGTGGAAAACATATCTAGTTTCTCTCTAGGCAAGTTGAGACCACCTAACTATCTAATTTCTCATTGTAACTTGTCATTTTTGAAGAAAATGAATGAGAAGGTCCTACGAAGCTTACAAAAAAACATTCCCAAAAATATTACTAAGCCTTGGTTGGTCTTTAAAGAATATAGGCTTACAAAAATAAGATGCAAAACTAAAGATAAAATAGTAGAAATTTTCAAGAGGTGGGATAAAAGTTGATGGGATTAACTTGAACAGGTTCCCTACTATTGCCAAGAGATCATCGTAGGTCTCAGGGAATTCCCAATTTTCTTTCAATTATTTCCAATTATTTTTCCACGAAGAAAATTCTCATTCCATGGAGTCTAGGAAGAGTAACATGTTGTCTTTGTTAGCATTGCAACCCATGAGTGGCTTTCCAAGAAGTTTGATGTGCAAGTAAATGTCTATTGTGTTCATGTACTAACTATATCTAGCTCAAATGTGGCCAGCATTAGCTACCCATTGGGCCACACGAGTTAGCACCTCAAAATCTGTGATTGCATGCCATTCCTCACCTAATTGTTTTTCCACTTCCTTAATTTCATCCTATATTGCCTATGAAATAAGATATCGATACTTGAAAACAAAGCATTCAACTCACAATTCATCTTGAGTTTACCTATCTCATGATGATAGGATACACCTCATCATACTCATTCCCACTGGTGTGGCATGGTTGAATTATGGATTTGGGAGAAAGATATGACTTGGTAGGAATGAGTGGGGGTCACAATTATAGAATGATATGGTCCACTTAGATTGGGTTTGAACTGTCTAACTCAAAGAAATTGATGCAGGAGCATTCAGCCGAAGGAAAATCGTTGTAAATAGTAGACATAGGGGGTCATGCATTTTAGGAAATAGTTTTCCTAAGTCTCAAGTTATGCAATGTGTAGGCCTTTAAGTGTGATTTAATCAGATAGTGGGAGAATATGTAAATGTTATCAAAACAAATAAATGAGAACATGAGTAGTAGAAGTCAAATCCAACTCTCTAGGAGCAAGAGAGAGATTTTAGGAAATAATTAGAGTAGATATGGACCGTTGAGCTAATAAGGAGACTTTTATGTTTTAAAATAGAGAAAAGATAGAGTGGATAAATTCTTACCACATATGCATGCATATAGCGAGCTTTAGGCTTTTATTAAAGGATGGGATAAGGTCCTTCATAGTAATCCAATCCCATTTTGCATATAAACATATGTAATCCTACGAGCAAAAAGGAAAAGGCCACGAATAGTAGAAAACAGGCCTGTGCGAGACGAGGAGTCTCGGATGTAATCTGTGCTTTTACATTAATATATCCAAGATTGGTTCCTATCTGTGTCAGCATGCTTAAGAAGTATTTCATGTGTGATTTACAATGAATTCGTAGGTTTTGTACAGGTACAGACAAAATTATGAAGGACATAGAGGGAGAACACGATTCAGAAGAATCGAAATGGATCATTGAATCCATTGGAGCTCTGCAAGAAGGAAAGCGATCAAAGTAGAGGGACGAGTTTAAGCTTAGAAGGAAGAGCAAGCTACGAATGAGCAGAAAGCTGAAACCTTTAAAGAACCCAAAGAGCTATAGAAACCATTGAAAATGGCATAAATTTTAAGTAAGATAGGTGAGTGAAGATGTAAAGAATTGATGATCAGTAGCCACTAGATCTTCGAAGACCAAAGGCTAAGATTGAATCGCTAAATCACAATAGAAGGTACCAGGGCCAAGAGTAGTGTTTAACAGAGTTGTGATATCGCCAATAGCGATATATCAGCAATCGACATCGGGAATTATTGGTGATCGGACGTCGAGCTTCGGATAGTACGAAGGCAGCGTAGAGGAGGTGGACCCGACAATAGATATGAACGCGAATATATATAGTTTGAAATCTGGCATAACAGTTCGGAATGGGAATTCCTTTGTATTCTGAAATGATTAATATTATGATAGTTTATATGGTGTAGTTCTTTTAACACAAAAACATGTGTTATCGCTCTGATCTTCAAAGATTGGAGTTGGAGAAGGGTGATGGTTCATATGTGTAAGTCCCTTAGGACATTGCGATGGTCGATTGTGATGAGGTTTTAACCTCGAGGTCTGTGCTAAGGCTGTAACTAAAGAGGAAAGATGTGTACTGTGCATTAATCCTTTGTATAAGGATTACGAAAGGAATAAAAGAGCCGATAGTGCAATTCATGTGATATAGCATATATTAACCAATATTTAGGAGGGGAAGGCTATATATGCATGGATAAAGGATTTAAAAGGTTCTAAAGGGTTTTGATTCCTGATAGGAGGTTTTAAGCAGGGTGATTGAAGTTCCTATGCACAGGAACTAATGAATGGGTCGTGACCATTTATGGCCTCAATATTGACTCCATTGTAGAGTCAGACAGCTAGGATAGTTGTGGATGCATCATTATAAATGCATACTATGGGTACATGTGTGGGTGTTACCTTGGTATCAGTTTAGGGTAAGGATGGTTATATGTCGAGACCCTACACCATTAGTGGTATCAGAGTAGATTGTAATCTGTAAGGGGAAATTTTGAAGTTCTTGGAAGGTTGTAGCATTCCAGCAGAGGCTTGGAGTAGGCAGGAACAAAGAATTCCTTAAAGGAAAGAAAAAAGAATATTGCTTAATGCAAGTTATAAAGGAAAGAGGACTTGGGGAGAAACCAGAGGAACATCCATTGAAAAGTGTAGAAGAATGGGTGAGACAAGATCGTGCTGAGATCTTGAAGGTGAGGTAATATGTTTTGTTTTAAATTAAGAAAATGTGTTTTTTATACTAATGCACAGGTGACATCAAGAGACGTTGTGAGAAGAGAAAAAATGTGTTCTTGAAGACAAAGTAAGGAGAATACTTTGAAGAAGAAGTGACAGTGAACCTGAAGAATCCAACAAGGGATTGGACAGAGAGGAAAATTGAAGTCTTCTCAAGAGAGAGTGAGGGATTAAAGAAGCCTAGAAGGAGAAAATGTGTTGCTCAAGAGAAGGTTCCAGATAGAGGACCTATGCTTACTAAAAGACTGAGTGAGGAGAGCTTAGTGAGGTAAGATTTCAGTGAAGAGGACTAGCTATTGCAGAGGCTTGTTGCAAAGGAGCTCATGAAGAAAGAAGAGAAGAAGATTACTATTGATATTCATAGCAGAGGTTTAGAGAGAAGCCACAACAGAGGATATAATAAACGACATGCCAAAGCAAATGGCAAGAGGATGAGTCAAGAAAAAATTGACAAAGAAATTGCTAAATTAAAAGAACAACTAAATGCATTAAGGAGAATGCTTGAGGAAAGCCAAAGAGTAGGTTGGGTCTTGAGGAAGAAGCCAGTAGAATGGCATGAGATGCAGAGAAGGCTACAACAAAAGCAGGTAAGGTGGCTCAAGGAAAAACTCAAGGAAACTGTGTTGAAAATGGAAATGCGAGATTCCATTTGTGAACTAGAATAAGGAGAAATTCTAGGAGAAAGTGAAGATGAAAACTTGAAGACTCAAACTTCAAGTGAGACCAAAAGGTCTGATGATTTTAAATCAGACAATTTATGTATGTTTGCAGGTGAAACATGTGAAGGACAATTTGTTAATATTGTCATGAAGTAGGAAGAAGACCAGCATAATATAAATTACATTTTCGAAGAAGATGAGATAGGTAGATCTCATATACAACTGGAGAAAGATGTCAAGAAACTAAGTGAAAGGCTTGAGGTGATTGAAGGAAAGAGTATGAAGGAATTTTTGAATCATATGAATGATTTATAACAGCAAGGAGATATGATGGTTGAACCATCAAGCGAGACCATAGGGTCATATATTTTTAAAACTGATAGTTTGTGTATGATGGCAGATATTGTAGGAGAAAAGTAACCATTTGAAGATATCTTCAGAAGAGAAGATAAATAGCAAGAGACTATGTTAGCTGAAAACATAGTAAAGGATGACCAATTCACTATGATGATAGCCATAGTGGAGATAGCCATGGAAACTATTGAGATAGACAGTAGTGAAGAAGGACATCTACTGAAATATGTTAAGAATGAGGAACGTATGCAAAGGATTTAACCTTGGGAAAAGGAATTTGGAATCCTTATCTGAGACAATACTCCTTTGTTAGTGAGTGTTTTGAAGAGGATGGATAGTACTTTTAAGATGTTGAAAGTCTCGAGGAGTACTCTAGGAGAACAGAGTATGATGAAGAAGACCTATTGAATGAGGGAAGGAGTGATTTGCTACAACAGAAAGACCTTGAGATTACAAGGGTCAAAGGAAGAAAATATTTTAATACTGTAACACAACATGTGAAGGATGAAGCTGAAAGAAGAGAGCATTGTGATGAAGTGCTTGCTAAGTGTGAAGAGGAAATTAAACTATTAGAGAAACTAATGAGAGAACTTGACAGGAGAACATAAGCTACAGTTGCAGTTTTTGAAGAAAAAGATGTGTCTCAAGTAGCCGTGGAGACAGGAATATGCAATAATTTGTTTTCAAGTTCATTAAAGAGCATGAATGAGTATGAGTATGTGATCAGAGAGATTGAGCAAAGATTGTTTGAAGATGGTAAAGAGGCGGTAGGAATCAAACAATTTCAAAGTGAAGATAACTAGTAGTAGGTTAAAGAAGGAGAAGTTCACTACTGTGAACCCAAGCAGGAAGACGTCATTATAACAGATGGTGTGGAAGAGGGACTAACTAATAGTCTCATGAATTCTGCTGAGAATTCGAATCAGCATACTGATGTGCTGACAAAGGAGAAGGAGAAAATAGAGCAGCGAACAAAATTGTTGCCAAAGGGAAACAAGGCACAACAACCTTATGCTTTTTATTTTAACAAATTTTTTGTGAATGCAAGTTTTTTTGGAAATGCTGGAGGAGATTTGGTGCAAGTGGACAACCAAATAAAGGAGAAAGAAGAAATTACTATGAAAGAAATCAATCCATGGAGCAAAGAAGTTAAATTACTGGAAATAATGATGAACGGTCATGATTTAATCATGAAAGAGAGAAATGATGGTAGGTAGGGAGTCAGTAAATTGAGCGAAGCAAAAATGGCAGCAATCCAAGTAGGAGTCAGCATAGGAGTCAGCACAGCAAGCAAGGAAATAGTGGAGGCAAAGTCTATAGCAATATCTACAATGGCAGCAAGCAATGCTAACGTAGAAGGCAATAGAGACAACCTAGAACAAAGAAATATGAAGCAAAGGATGGACCAACCCAAAGATATGATAGACATAGAAATTTAAGAAATGTGGGAGATGATGATGAATCACTCCAAATGGAGAAAAGTGGTAGCAGCAGCAAGCAAGATCAATCAAAAGTTGAACCTGATTGACAGGAAGAACAAAATGGAGCAAAAGATAGTAAAAATGCACCAGCAACAAGGGAACAAAACATTTGGATAGTTACAGAACAAAGTGTGGGATCCAGGAAGACTAAGACCAAAAGACACATGATCTAGAGATCATGAATATTTTCTACTTTGGGAGTCTGATGTAGGAGCATTTAGCCCAAGGAAAATCGTTGTAAATAGTAGACATAGGGGGTCATGCATTTTAGGAAATAGTTTTCCTAAATCTCAAGTCAATGCAATGTTTAGGCCTTTAAGTGTGATTTAATTAGATAGTGGGAGAATATGTAAATGTTCTCAAAACAAATAAATGAGAACATGAGTGATAGAAGTCAAATCAAACTCTCTAGGAGCAAGAGAGAGCTTTTAGGAATTAATTAGAGTAGATATAGACCATTGAGATGATAAGGAGACTTTTCTATTTCAAAATAGAGAAAAGCTAGAGTGGATAAAGTTTGCCACATATGCATGCATATAGCGAGCTTTATGCTTTTGCTAAAGGATGGGATTAGGTCCTACATAGTAATCTGATCCCAGTTTCCATATAAACATATGTAAGCCTACGGGAAAAAAGGAAGAGGTCAGGAATAGTAGAAACCAGGCCTATGCAAGATGAGGAATCTCATATGTAATATGTGCTTTTACATTAATATATGTAATATTGGTTCCTGTCTGTGTCAGTATAGTTAAGAAGTATTTCATGTGTGATTTACAGTGAATTCATAGGCTCTACATAGGTACAAACAGAATTTTGAATGACACAGAGGGAGAGCATGATTCAGAAGAATCGAAATGGATCACTGAATCCATTAGAGCTCTGCAAGAAGGACATAGATCAAAGGAGAGTGACGAGTTTAAGCTCAGAAGGAAGAGCGAGCTGCGAATGAGCAGAAAGTCGAAACCTTTAAAGAACCCAAAGAGCTGCAGAAACCATTGAAAATGGCGTAAATTCTAAGTAAGAGAGGCGAGCGGAGAAGTAAAGAATTGATGCTCAGTAGCCATTGGATCTTCAAAGATCAATGGCCAAGATTGAATCGCTAAATCGCAATCAGAGGTACCAAGGCCAACAGTAGTGTTTAACAGAGTTGTGATATCATCGATAGTAGTATATCGACGATCAACGTCAGGAATTATCAGTGATTGGGTGTCAGGCTTCAGAGTGTGCAAAGGCATTGTAGAGGAGGTGGACCCGATGATAGATATGAAGGCGAATATATAGAGTTTGAAATCTGGCATAATGGTTCGGAGCGAGAATTCCTTTGTATTCCCAAATGATTAATATTCTGATAGTTTATATGGTGCGGGCCTTTTAACACAAAAACATGTGTTATTGCTCTGATATTCAGAGATCGAAGTCGGAGAAGGGTGATGGTTCATATGTGTAAGTCTCGTAGGACATTGCAATGGTCGATTGCGATGAGGTTTTAACCTCGAGGTCTGTGCTAAGGTCATAACCAAAGCGGAAAGATGTGTATTGTGTGTTAATCCTTTGTATAAGGATTACGAAAGGAATAAAAGCACCGATAGTGCAATTCGTGCGATATAGCATATATTAACCAAGATTTAGAAGGGGAAGGTTATATATGTATGGATAAAGGATTTAAAAGGTTCTGAAGGGTTTTGATTCCCGATAGGAGGTTTCAGGAGGGGTGATTGAAGTTCCTATGCACAGGAACTAATGAATGGGCCGTGACCATTTATGGCTTGAAGATTTGACTCCATTGTAGAGTCATACACCTGGGATAGTTGTGGATGCATCATTGTAAATGCATACTGTGGGTATATGTGTGGGTGTTACCCTCACATCAGTTTAGGCTAAGGATGGTTATATGCTGGGACCCTGCACCAGAAATGTAAGGGAGAAGACTAGAATGTAACCATGGGTTGTTAGAATTGTATAGGAGGTGCCAGTCCCTCACGAGATAATAAAAATCTCAAGATTGTAACCCTACTGATAGAAAAGAGCTAACCTAGTCACCCAAGTGGAAAACTATATAGACAAATGGAAGGTTAAAATAGGAGGGAGGAATAGAAACTTGATAAAAAAAATTCTGAATATTGGTCCGTTGCAGCAACCAACTCCTAGAGGAAATAAAATGAGTACACTTGTCCTGGGCAGTTGCGTCATCCCCCCAAAAGTGTCTCTAATGGAATAATTGACCCAAAGCATGGAATTATCTATATATGTGTGGTGTACGACCAAGAAATCAAACCTAAGAGTTGAAATTCACAATTAATGCAGAGGTAAGTCCCAAATTGTCTCTTGTCCATTTGTGAATTGAACACAATCCTAAAACATTACATCTTGGAGTCATAAGCACAAATTTTTGTAAGAAAATAAATCACTATGGTCATGTTCAGGGAGGAGAGAGGAATATAGCTTGGAGTAGATCCAAGACAAAATGAGAGTGTCAAACCTAGTGCCCAAAATAAACGCAAAGAGAGGTTTGGGTGGAATAGAACCATCAATGCTCCAAGATGACATGACTCACAGGGTGAGTGAGTAGGGATATGTAGTGGAGGATCAAGCACATGAATGAAATGGGAGTTGCATTATTGATATGTATGTTTTAAAGTGTGAGATATGTGACATGCAATGATGTCCTTAATGTATTGAATTGTATGGAAAACGTGCAACGTACCTCCAAGGCATACCCGGAAAGATAGTCCATAGCCCCGTAATCTTTTAAAAAAAAGATTATATATAGTTAAGATTCCATGTTTCTTTCTCCTAGTGAGACTGCTGCATCACATTCATAGAGGAACCTTATACCATAGACACATAACCATAGCTTGGAAGGAAGGATGAGCTATAACAAGTAACCATCAAGCCACTTGTGACATCCTTGGTATTGATATCCTTGACCATTGAATTTATATAGAGAAATTACTTCGTAATGGTTCTGCATGCATCTATGTCTCATTTCAATAACTTCCTCAACACTAATAAATCCTAATTACCATATTCATTCATAAACTTTATAAAACCCATTAACTCAGTTAATCACACAAATAATAAAATTCCATCATTTCCATAATAAGATAACTTCTAAGCAACAAATAGAATTCAAATCTAGCCTCATTGAGTATCTATGCAATAGACAATATGACCATCATAAACTATTCTGTTAAATACATTATACCATAATTATCTGCATGCATCTACCACTACCTGCCATGTTAAGCTAGAGACTTATATATCATTAAATACCTACTGTGATCCTTCACTAACATAATGAAAATCAACATTGGATTCAATGGATATTTCACTCATCCACATGCATAAGAATCAAATCAATTACATGAATAGAGATAGCATCATCAACATATATCTTATGCATTACAAGTAAGGAATTGGAAAACCTCAATGAATTCAACTCAGCTTATATTACTTTAATGCATAGATTAAATAACATGAGGCTCTCGCTTTACAATTTTAGATTTGGAACCAAAAACATCTATCAGGTGTAATTATCATTCTCCTATATAGACGTCACAGTGAAAGCTAAACATATATTGTAGGAAGCATTGGAGTAATATACAAGGCAAGGAACAACATACAATACATTCCACAGATAGGAAACCAACTAAACCATCACTTGGAGGGTGAAGCACCACCACCGAGCCATGAATCACCTTTGATTCCCCCTGAGCCAAGGTTCTTGTAATGGATTAACTGTACTAAATTAATCACTGCACTAGGTATTTAATACCCTCTTTCATGACTTCGTTTCCATTAGCGGTGTTCCACTTTTTTGGTTTTTTCCATTTATTCAGGTCTTTTTCATAAAATCTCATCTTTATCTCCGATGAAGAATTTCCTTATAAAAGCTTTCCTTTGTCTCCAACAAATATTTTATGTTCGATGTATATTTATCTCCCACCCATCCAAGCTTATCTAGAATCACATCTAGAATCCTTATCATGAAATATTTATCTCTATCCCATTCGTCAATGGGATTTGGCAAGAATCTCATCTCTTGGTGCTCCACTCTCCAAGTGATTTATTAAATAACATATTTTCTTTTCATATTACATATCACACCTAGATTTTCTTAGATTAGGTTTAAAATAGTTTAGCCCATAAGGGAAGGGTATCACACCAAAGTTTCCTCAGCTTAGGTTTACAATAGTTTACCACACAAGGGAGTGGTGTTACATACTCCCCCCCTTAAACATTACACAATCCCTAGTGTAACACTACATCATGTCCTTGTTCACAGGTAGTTGGCTTATGAATTCACATCTCTCATGGCTTTTCCACTTGATGAAATTTTTTCCGATGTACATTAGCTATAAGGAGTGCTTCCACCATATCTCCTTCCATAGCTACCTATAACATGCTTTTCAAACAATTTGTGAGAATTTTTAGATGCAGAAATATAATTAAGATAAATATCATGATCTATTACTAAATATTACTAAAGTAGCTATTTCTCATTATTCATTTTATCTAAAGAATGCATGATTTCTTCTTGCATTCCTCCAAGCCTTTGTGTCTGTTATGAAACCAGCTCAAGAAAAGATAGAAAAGATAGATCAACGCCTTAGAATTCAGCCTCTTCGAGGGGGCAACCTCCTTTACATTACATATATTAACAATTCTTTGATGATACAAATGACAAAACCTCCTTTCTATATATAGGAGTCTATGGAGTCAAAATATAATTCAGCCGACCTAACAATAATAATATAAAGCCACAAAAATAACAATAGAGGGATTCTATGGGGCACAGAAATAACAATATGGGGGTAATAGGGGCACAACAATATAAATAAGGGGTATAACTACAATAGTAATGGGGTAATCACTAGTATTATAGGGACCCAACATGCCCCTCTCCTTCAAAAAAGTGTTGTCCTCAATGCTTGAGTAGTTTTGGATACTTCTGCATAAAATTCTCATCCTCCCATGTGGAATCTTCAGCGGATAAGTTCTTCCACTTGATAAGATACTCTGAAATTGATCGATTTCGTAGCTGTCGAGTTCTTGTTTCTGTGACTGCTTCCGGTTCCAATATAATTTTTCCTTCCTCGTCAAGTTCTGGCAATATTGTTTGAATTGGGAGCTTGTCACCTATAACCTTCTTTAAACATGAAACATGGAAAACTGGGTGCAATCGAGAAGCTGCAGGAAGCTCCAATTTGTATGCCATAGTACCAATCTTTTGCAACACCTTGTACGGACCATAATACTTTGGTGATAATTTATTATCCTTCTTAGCTTGCTTTAGGGACATTTGCTTATATGGTTGTAGCCGTAGGAATACCCAATCACCTACATCAAAACTTCTTTCACTGCGATGTTGATCTGCCTGTTGTTTCATTCTATTTTGTGCCAACACGAGGTTATCCTTTAAGAGTTGGAGGACTTGTTGTTGATGTTCGATGTGATGTTCCACTGCCTGAACCTTAGAATTTTCTCTTAAATATGATGTGATGGATGGTGGTTGATACCCATAAAGTGCCATAAATGGGGTCATTTTTGTTGCTGTATGGAAGGAAGTGTTATACCACCATTCAGCCAGAGGCAACCATTTGACCCATTGTGTCTGTTTATCAGATACAAAGCAACGAAGATATCCTTCCAAACATTTGTTTACTATCTCAGTTTGCCCATCAGATTGAGGATGATAAGATGAGCTATGAGCTAACTGAGTACCAAGACAAGAAAATAATTATGTCCAAAAATTTCCAGTGAAAATGGGATCTCTGTCACTTACAATAATCTTTGGGTTTCCATGTAGCTTTTGAACTGTTTCCATAAATGCAGTAGAAACTGTACTGGCTTTAAATGGATGTGATAATGCACAAAAGTGTGCATACTTGGTAAGTCTGTCAACTACCACCATGATGACACTCTTTCCCTCAGACTTGGGTAAACCTGTGATAAAATCCATTGAAACCTCCTCCCAACGTTGGCTTGGAATGGATAAAGGTTGTAATAGACCTGGTGTCTTAATTGTTTCAACTTTATTTTGTTGGCAAACCAAACATTCCGCCACAAACTTTTGAATATCTGATTTAAGGCCATCCCAAAAAAATTCCTTCTTAACCCTGTGGTAAGTTTTTAAAAATCCTGAGTGCCCTCCTAAGGGAGAAGTGTGCAATTCCATAAGAATCTTTTGTTTTAGCTGGGAATTCTTACAGAGGTATAAGCGATCTTTGTACCATAACGAATCATTTTGCCAGCTAAATGTATCAGAAGTACTGGAATCTTGTTGTAGCTTTCGAATAAGTGCCCACACTTCTTCGTCATTCTTCCATTCCTTCCTTGCTTCGTTTATCCAATCTGGTTGGATAATAGAAATGGCACACAACAATGCTTCCACATCCTCATCCTTTCTTGAGAGTGCATCTGCCACCACATTTTGCTTCCCTTTTTTGTAGATGATTTCAAAGTCATAACCCAACATCTTTGTGACCCACTTTTGTTGCTCTTCAGAGGATAATCTTTGTTCTAAAAAGTATTTAAGGCTATCATGATCCGTTTTTACCTTGAAGTGTCTTCCCATTAGGTAGGGTCGCCATTTCTTAAGTGCATGGAGTATTGCCAACATTTCCTTCTCATAAATAGCTTTGCTTAAAAACTTTCCCTTGATTGGACGACTTTCAAAAGCAATGGGTCTTTCATCTTGCATTAGAACAACACCAATTCCATTTCCTGAAGCATCACATTCCACAATAAAGGTTTTTGTGAAGTCCGGTGTAGCTAAGACCGGTGCTTGGCACATTGCCTCTTTAAGATGTTCAAAGGCCTTTGTTGCTTTCGGAGTCCATGAAAATGAATCTTTCTTCAATAATGTTGTTAGAGGTGCTGCTATTCTCCCATAATTCTTAACAAACTTGCGATAATACCCTGTCAACCCAAGAAATCCTCGCAGATGCTTTATGGATGTGGGGATTTTCCATTCCTTAATGGCTTTAATTTTGCTAGGGTCTACCTTAACTCCTTCATGAGATACAATATGACCCAAATATTCCACCTCCTGGACTCCAAAGAAACATTTGGATCTTTTTGCATATAATTGTTTCTCCTCCAATAGTTGTAGCACCCTGTCAACATGTTCAACATGATCCTTCCAAGACTTGCTGTAGATTAGTATATCATCAAAAAATACTAACACAAATTTTCTAAGGAATGGTTTGAAAATTGAATTCATCAAACCTTGAAATGTTGAAGGTGCATTGGTAAGGCCAAAAGGCATGACCAAAAATTCATAATGACCCTCATGAGTTCTAAATGCCGTTTTCGGAATGTCTTCAATCTTCATTCTGATTTGATGATATCCCGAACGAAGATCCAACTTGGTGAAGTAAATTGATCCATGCAATTCATCCAGTAATTCATCAATGACAGGAATGGGGAACTTATCTTTAATAGTGAGCTTGTTGAGCTCCCTATAATCCGGACACATGCGCCATGATCCATCCTTCTTGTGCACCAATACTACTGGAGCTGAGAAAGAACTTTGACTCGGTTGAATTATACCAGCCTCTAGCATTTCTGCAACCATACGTTCAATTTCACTTTTTTGGACATAGGGATATCTGTACGGCCTGATGTTTGGAGGAACACTTCCTGGAATCAGATGAATAGCATGATCATGATCACGCATAGGTGGGAGACCTTTGGGAGTCTCAAATACCTTGGAATGATTGTCCAGGACTTTTTGGAGATCTGGAGAAATAGATGATTCCAATGTGGAAACATCTAGCGAACATAATTGTGCAATTACACCTCTTTGCTCCTTTTTTAGAAGCTTTGTCATACCATTAGAGCTGATTATCTTTCCTGGTTTCCCTGCAATACCCCTTAATTCAACTTCCTTTCCTTCCGTAGAAAATTTGATGAAAAGTTCTTGAAAATTAAAAGCTATTGTACCCAAGGATTGTAGCCATTGGACTCCTAGTACAACATCAGCACCTCCCATTGGAATGGAAAGCATTGGGCTAGTCAATACATATTCTCCCATGGATAGCTTGATATTATGGCACTTTCCAGAGCAATTTATTGTTCCTCCATTTGCAATCATCACTTGACACTCTGGTGCTGGATATAGGAAGCAATTCAATTCTTTTGCTACCCTACAATGAATAAAATTGTGGGTGCTTCCTGAATCAATCAACACTATTACCTTTTTCTTCTTGATTTGTCCTTCTATCTTGATGGTTTGAGGAGTGGTAATTCCCGCCAATGCATTACAAGATATGGTCGGATTTATTTGTTCTTCATCTAGGCTTTGTTCCTGGAGTATATTCTCTTCTTTTGACCTTTCTTGCTCCTTTTCTTCTTCCTCTTCACAATCTATGTAGAATAATTTCTTCTCAGCACACTTATGACCTTTTGTGTATTTGCTATCACAATTGTAACAAAGCCCTTTTGCTCTTTTTTCTTCCAATTGTTGTGGTGTCAACCTTGTAGGTTGTGGAAGACTAGGGGCAACAACACTTCCGTCTTTATAGTTGTGAGTGGTATGCTTCCTAGTTGCCATAATTTTGCTTTCCATTTTTCTTGCTAACCTGAATGCCTTCTCTAATGAATCAGGTTCCCAAAGGCGAACATCATGTTGGATATTATCCTTTAAAGACCCTATGAACACATCAATCCTATGCTCCTCTGGAATATCTTTTACCCTTATGTTCAATTTTTGGAACTCCTCAATGTGCTCCATTATTGAACCCTTTTGTTTGAGACTTATCAATTGGCTAAAAAAAGTGTTGCTTTTTGTATCCTCATAATGTGCTATCAATTCTTCCGTAAAAATTGCCCAAGTGATAAATTGTTTACGAGAGAAAGCCATTGATACCATACAAACTGATTTGGTTCCAAATATACAGTTGCCATACGTACCTTTTGTGCGTTTTGCACATTATTGAGATCGAAGAATTGCTCCATCTGTAATATCCATGTGGCGGGATCCTTGCCATCAAACTTCCTCATATCGATTTTTGGAATATGGTGATTCTTCGATCCAACATTAGCGTCTATGGAATCATGATTAACATTTCTTTTGTTCTCATCATGAGTTTCCTTTAGTACCCTTTCACCCTTAGGGACCATTTCTTGTAGCAACTTATTCATATTTATCTTCAATTCGTCCATGTCTGTCTTCAAATCTATCCTCAAATCATCCATCTTAGCTTCCACGTCAATCATCTTAGCTTCTATGCCTTTCTTTAAACAGTCCATCTTAGCTTCTACACCTTTCTTTAAACCATCCATCTTAGCTTCTACATCTTTCTTTAAACCATCCATCTTAGATTTTGTTCCTCTTTGTGCAAGGAATAGTTGTTGCACTTGGTCTTGTAATTTTGATATATCATGTTTCATTTCTTCCTCTTCTTCATGAGTCATGCTAGAGCTTTCAGGTTCCTTACTAGGTGTTTGCATTTTCTTTCCTCGGGGCATCAGTTACCGATAATAATGCTCTACTATGCCCTTTGAATTCCTTCAAAATAAATTTTCAAACCAAGCTTAAGCAAAAATTTAAGAAAATCTACACACCTTTTTTCACTTTGTAGGAGCTCGATATTGCCTCTGATGTATCTCTGTACTTTCCAATCATCTAGTTCTGAATTTGTGACCTGTAGTAGCCCACTGTGTCCTCTTTCCAATGCCACAAGTCTGACCCAAATTGGATTTTCCAAGGAAGAGTTATGTGAAATCTCCCACAGTGACTTTCTTTTAGACTAGTTCAGTAGAGCGAACTTGTACGACGTGCCACGATTCACTGTTTCAACCTGTGGATCCGAAACTCACACACAAAAAACTACATTCCGTCCTCTTTCTGTATCTTCTTACGAAATTTCAATCTGGTCCCCACAGAGAAAGTTATGACAATTTTCCCCAGGTCACCTGTTTTGAATGTAATTCAGGAGTCTGCAAAAAGACCAACTTCCTCAGATCATATCTCCGCAAATATTGCGCGAAAAGCTCTGAAATTCAGACCCCAAGTTCAGAGCGATTTCTTTTCAAATGGGTTTTTTTTGCGAATTCTGAAACATCACAGAAAAAAGTTATAGTGAAAATGCCACAATGACCTGTTTGGAGCAGCGAAACCCTAGAATCCAAAGCTCTGTTACCAAATGTTATGAAACCAACTCAAGAAAATATAGAAAAGATAGATCAACGCCTTAGAATTCAGCCTCTTTGAGGGGGAAACCTCCTTTACATTAAATATATGAACAATTCTTTGATGATACAAATGACAAAACCTCCTTTCTATATATAGGAGTCTATGGAGTCAAAATATAATCCAGCCGACCTAACAATAATAATATAAAGCCACAAAATTAACAATAGAGGGATTCTATGGGGCACTGAAATAACAATATGGGGTTAATAGGGAACAACAATATAAATAAGGGGTATATTTACAATAGTAATGGGGTAATCACTAGTATTATAGGGACCCAACAGTGTCCTTGTTGAACGTCTACTTCTCGTAGTTTCTATGCATACAACACATCAATCAACATACTTTCCACATCAATATGCTTGCAATGTCATAATAGATTAGTTCACCTAAACATATATATCCGTTATATATATTCATCATAATCATATGTATGCCAAACTGTAATTAACCATGGTTACTTATACTTGAACCACTTCTTACTATCCTCCTATGCAACTTCGAGGTCATTTGCCCTACCAAACATCTATCCAATTTTTTCATGCATACTTACACATAAGCTGTATTATACACACTGATATACATATTATATTTCAATTATGTAACACATGTAATCATATGGATATCATATGTACTGCTTGTACATAGTACCATATGTGCTATTGCCCATCATATCATCCTCATGGTAACACCTA